>JASDQU010739244.1:33487-44578 GCA_032191745.1 Picea mariana | reverse complement strand
CCAACTCCTCCTTTATGAAATACGAATGATAAGTTGGTCAATACTTAATTATGGGAATGGAAGGTAGCATATGATCTACAAGATGAAATTAAGAATTAGTACCTTAGAATTTTAACCGAGGACAACAAAGACAATAATGAATTTGTACTTAAAACTACGGTAAGAGTTAAATTGCAAAAACCTTGTATTTAAATAATTTAATATTTTTATAAATTCCGTGACCCAAATAAAGTCAGTTCCCCTAACATAGACATTTCAAACTCTTTTTGCATTTCTGTAGCAAACTTTTTGCTTAGTATAGTAATATTACTTCCAAATATTATATCATCTACATATACCACCACAACAATCATATCTTGATCCTCAATTTTGATATATAGGTTGTTGTCAGTAGTCCCTCTCTTGTATCCTTTTTTGTGCAGATATTGATCAAGTCTTGAGAACCATGCTCTAGGGGTTTGTTTAAGACCATGCATAACCTTCTTTAGTTTTCACACATAGTCTTTATTTTATGTTAATATGAATCCTTCTGGTTGCTCAATATATACTTCTTCTTCTAATGTTACATCCAGAAATGTCGACTTGACATCCATTTGATAAATTTTGAAGTTTATGAAGCATGCAGATGCCAGGAACATTCTGATGGCCTCTAGTCTTGATACTAGGGAAAAAGTCTCTTAAAAGTCAATACCTTCCACTTGGGCATATCCAATGCATACTAATATGGCTTTGTTCTTTATGATCTGTCCATTTTCATTGACTTTGTTTTTGAATATCCATTTGGTTCCTACCACATTCTTGTCCTCAGGTCTAGAGACAAGTTCCCAGACATCATTTTTCTCAATTTGATCAAGTTCCCTGCTCATTGATTTTATCTAGTCTTCACTCTTACTAGATTCTGCAAAATTTTTGGGTTCTATTATTGAAAACATTGCCTGTTCAGAGTCAAATATGAGTTTCCTTCTTGTTTCTACACCTAAATGTTTATCCCCTATAATATGATTTTCAGGGTGATTCTTTTGAACTCTTTTTGATGGTTCTTTAGGCAAGGGTGTTTCTTCTTCATCCTTCTCATCACCAGTTTGTGGTTTGTTCTCTTGTATTTCTTCAATATCTTCTTCATTTTGTGATTCACTATCTTCTTCATCATCACTAGTTCTTCTCCATTCATCAATGTTTGTTTCATATTGAGATTTGATTTTTCTCAAGTTTATATCATCTATTTCTACATTTTCACTTTCCACTATTTTGTGAAATCTTAGATTATAGCACTTGTAGGCATTTTTGTTAGGGGAATATCCCAAAAATATACCTTCATTTGATCTAGAGTCAAATTTCCCTAGATTATATTCATCCCTCTTGATGTAACACTTACTTCCAAAGACTCTAAAATGTTTCACAGATGTTGGTCTTCCAAACCATAATTCATAAGGTGTTTTCTCATGGCAAGCTCTAATTTGTGCTTGGTTAAGTATGTGGACTGCTGTATATATTGCATCTCTCCAAAAATTTTCTGGAAGCTTGGCTTCATTCAACATAGTTCTTGCAACCTCTTGAACAGTTCTATTTTTCCTCTCCACAACTCCATTTTGTTGAGGAGTTCTTGGAGCTTAGAATTGTCTCTTGATTCCACGATCTTCACAAAACTTATTGAATTCTTTAGAGGTAAATTCCCCTCCATTATCTGATCTTAAACATTTGATTTTGAGATCCGTTTCATTCTCCACATAAGTCTTGAATGCTTTAAAATTTTCAAATGCCTCATATTTTTCTTTGAGAAAATATACCTAGGTCATCCTCGTGTAATCATCAATGATCAACATGAAGTAGTGTTCCCCTTGTATGCTTCTAGTCCTAAAGTTCCCATAGAGATCAATGTGCACAATCTCCAAGGGTTTTGATATAGAATGCTCTTTTGTCTTGAATTTGACTCTTGTCTGCTTCCCTAATTGACAATGTTTGCAAATAGGACTTGAGGGTCTGATGACTTTTGGCATGTCTTTTACAACTCCCTTTTTACTATATTTGATTAGGTTATCAAAGCTCAAGTGTCCCATCCTTCTGTTCCATAACCAACTTTCATCTACTTGACTCATATAACATTTTTCTTCTTCCTCATTATTTAAGATATACACATTGCTTGAGGTTCTTGGTGCAATAACAACTAATTTTCTTGATCCTTCTTTTCTTATTTCACATTTTTGGGAGTAAAAAATGGGTATATGTCCCTGATTACATGTTTGGCTTACACTAAGTAGATTATGTTTTAAGATTTCTACTAGCAACACATTTTCTGCTTTATTCTTTTTGTTTCCCAAAGAAACTGTTCCTTTTCCTAGTATTTTGGCAGATACATTATCTCCAAAAGTGACTTTACCTTTATACTTCTTTGTCAAAGTGATACATTTTCCTTCATCTCCTGTCATATGTTTACAACATCCACTATCAATATACCACTGGCACTTTTTGTTCTTTGCAAACAGGGCCACTTTACATTTTGTTACTTTTTCTTCTATATGCTTTTCTTTCCATATCTTCTTATCTTGTTTGTTAGAGTTTCTCTTCTTCAAGGATTGCATTGGTAATCTACATTCACTAGATTTATGGCCATAGTTGTTACACTTGTGGCATTCAACATTGTACTCTTGTAAAGGAGATAATGAATTACAATTTCTTTTCTCTACATCATTCTTGTTGTTCTTATATCTATGGATATTTCTTGGTTTTTAGTTTCTATAGGATTTACAATGTCCTACTTTATGTCCAAAGTTGTTGCATCAATATAAATATCCAAGAAATATATGGAAATATCTATTAGGAGGAGTCCTTCTGATCATTTTATTTCCTTTTTCTTTTGGAGGGTGCATTTTCTTATTAAAACCAATCTTTAATGATGCGATATTTATCTTGTTGTCTTCTCTTTTTAAGGAACTTCTAAGAGCATCTGCATAGCTGATTGATTGTTTATTAGTTTTATGTGCAGTAGAGGTTGAATTTTGATCATATTCTAATCATATTTTATCATTTGGTGATATTTGGCTGTTAATAATATCATTCAAAATATTTGAAGTTTTCTCAAACTTTGACTGCTTCTTTTCTTTTTCAATTTCTCTTTTTAGTAGTACAATTTCAACCTCTATCTTTTCATAGTCTTGTTCCCTATCATTGAGTTGGTTCAAAATGACTTCTTCAATTCTTTTGGCATCCTGGAGTTGAGTCTTTAAATCATTGATGACTTTCCCTATTTCTTTGATGGTCTTTGACACTTCTCTTTCTCTTGATTTTTTTTCTTCTTCATATTCTGACAGTTGTTCTCTTAATGATTTATTCTTCCTTTTATACTTTCTAAGTTCATCCATGGAACTAATCATCTCTACTTCAAGATTGGTTCTCCTTCAACCTCATAGTTTTATTCTTCAATCTCAAAGTTATTTTTGGTGTGATTATTTCGGGTTTCTATACCCATAAATAGGTGTTCAAATTTCTCTTCTTTTTCACTTTCTTCAGATGAGATGTTGTTCTCTTCAGTGTAAATGGTCTTATTATTCTTGTAGACATTCCTTTTGTCTTTGGTTTGTCTCTTCTTCCGTTCTTTGAAATTTCTTTCATTATCACTTTCTTATTGTTTTGGATAGGGACATTTGGTAGAAAAATGTCCAATCTTTCCATAGTTAAAGCATATTAGAGGAAAATTTCCTTTGTATCTACCAATTCCTTTCTTGAGTTTATTCATGATGTTACTTATTTATTCATCAGATATCTCTGACTGATCTTCATTAGATACTTGCTCCTATCTCTTCTTTTCTTTAGATACTTTGAAATCCATTTCTCCTTTTGATGGTATTCCTTGTCCTGTTCTCATCTCATACGCAGTGAGGATCCCATGTAGTTTATCCATTGTGATATTATGAAGGTCTGGTCTGTGTTCAAGAGTAGAAATCTTGGCATCATATCTCATGGGTAAATATCTTAGGATATTTCTGACAATGGGTTTATCTTTGAGTTCTTCTCTTAATTTTCTGATTGAGTTGACTAATTCATCCACTCTCTGAAGACATTCTATTATGTTCTCTTCTTCTTTCATTTTCAGTTTTTCAAACTGTGTTCTGTAGGTTTGTAGTTTGGCCTTTTTTACTTTTCTATCTCCTTCATATATATGACCTTTAGTTTGTCCTAGATTTATTTTTTGAATTACAATGCATTAATTTCACAAATATAGGATTGGTCAATCCCCCCTAGGATGGAATTGGCTGCTTTTGCATTGCCATTACAAAGCTTCTTTTTGGCTATGTCTGTGGGAGTAGTAGTAGGTGCAGTGTAACCATCTTCTACATATTTCCAGATATCACAACCTTGGGACACTATATATCCTTTCATCCTCACACTCCAAAGTGCATAATCATTTCCTTTGAACAAAGGTGGTTTGGTGGAAGACATTTCTTCTTTCTGATCCATAGGATTATGTAGAATCTACCTTCCAGTTATTAGACCGTGCTGAAGGCACCCACTCTGATACTGATTGTTGGAACATCGTTTAATACTGAGAGGGGGGGGGGTGTGAATCAATATTAATAACTTTTTTGTTGGACATGGTGTTATGGTGTTGGAATTGATGTCAAAGAAGGCCAATATAATCAATGGTGGACATGGTATTATGGTGTTGGCATTGATTTCAAGAATATCAATATGGTATTGTCATTATATGTCTTTGAGATCCTAAAGCTCAAGAGAGATAATGTAGTAGGTTGTGCATAAGACATAACGCAAGGTGCAGAGGAATCCAGTGTAAACCTAAAGCTTAGGAGAGGTAGCGTATTAGGTTGTACAAGATCAGAGCATGCAACATTAATAAATTTGGAAAGGTCAAAGGAAATATCATGAAAAGGAGTACCTTAAGGAAGTGCTATTGGGATCGAATTCCCAATAGATCAACTAGAGAACACCCTCAGAACTATGAGGAAACTCTGTTACAATTGGGAGATATAAAAACCATTGATCACTGAACAAAGACACAAATAAACGATATTGGTTCAGTTGGAATCCAAGTATAAATCCAAAGGGGTTAGGAGGAATCCTATTCGTTGATGAAGTTTTCAGGACAATCCAGGACCGTCAGATCGAGATGGAGCCAGAGGCCGTGATAAATTAAATACAAACCGTTAGATCAGGATAAATAATCCTCAACAATAGATCAATTCTTCAGAACTTTGGAGATTTTCCACTTTGACAATTATTGAAGACAAGGCAGAGGCATGAAATCCCCAAAGCCACGAAGTGCCAAAGCCACAAAGGGTAAACCATAATCATAAAATCCTACCAACCGTTGATATGGAATGAAAATATTAAAACTGTCTAACCATGCTAAAAGGAAGAAGGTGGTCAAATCCAACATTGACCTACTTTAGTGATAAGAAGCTTAGATATACCAAGAAATCCCGAACTCGAGAGCCCCAGAGTTAACATAAGTCATTGATCAAGAAAAGGAAATATCTATGATGATAGATCTATTCGACACTTCGACAATGATCTAAGGATGGTATAAAAGTGCCAAAACTCCCAAATCTACAAAGTAACAAAATTTCAAAATCCTAGTCAACAGGACCATGTCAACAATTGATGACACGTAGCTCAATCAAATAGTGACAAGTGTTAAGGTCGATGTGGCACATAAGGAGTGTAAAAATCACAAATCAGGTTGAAACGTGGCACAATCACCAAGGGTCCACATCATCATAGTTTATGTCATCACGCCACATCAATCCGGGACTACAGTCTTTGGGGATAACCAACTTCTGCTACCACCAGAAATACCTAGAGCATTGAAGGCTGAAGTCACGAAATAATGTTGATCATTGATCTAATATTTTTGTACTGTCCAATCGCACATGGGAAGGAATAGTCATCCTGACACTGATCACTCTAGGATTATGAGTAATCCAAAACAACTAATGCGGCGAAGCGTGAAGTAGTGAATTTACATTAACCATTGATCTACTTCGGGAGCATTCTCGATCGTTTGATCGTGTATAGTGGAAGTATAGAATAAGGAGTACTAACAACTGACAACAAGAATTCACCGCAACTTTATGACTTATTCGATAGGTAAACCTTCAGAGGGAGTGAATTACTTTAGAGTTTGAATAACCTAGAGTCCCAGAGTCATAAATAACCGAATACCTGAAAACTGGGAGCTACTTTTTTCCTATGCCTACGGTCATAGCTCCTGAACATGTGAAGGTTACTAAGAAAGGACGTGTTGATATGCACTCCGACGGAATTTTCTCTGGGAGAGTTGGAAGACTGCAAAGGCCAGAGTCCTGAAACGCCGAAGTCTCAGAGTAACGAGAACCATCCATCTCAAATTGCAAATAAAACATGACCGTCGATCTTGATAAAGAGATTAATCACTCACTTGGGATATAACTTAGAAACCACCCATGGTCATATGGAATAGAGGTCTTGAAGTGCTTCTGTACATAATTTAACATAGAGGGGATGAACTTTTTCACTGACACGAAGGAATTTTCAATCAGATAAAGATCTGGAATTTGTCCTGATTGATCTTAAGTGATCCAATACAAGAAATGCATTAGAGAGATAATCAAAAAGATCAAATATGATACATTTAAATTGAGAATGAAATAAAGAGGCATGAGATTGAATTAAAAGAAATCGATCCATACCTGTGATCGATTTATGATAATACCTCTTACTAAATTAAAAAGAACTTTTAATTTTGATATATGAATAAATAATCACAATAACATAAGTTATTTAATTAAAGTGAAGAGGTGCATTGTTTCTTACAAAAACACACAATGATTCAATACTAAAATACACAATGGTTCAACCTTATTCCTTTTGGAAAGTATATAAGTAGGAAAACAAGGTGAAAGGAAAGTGTCTCTACAGTCTATATCAGAAAATTAAAAGAAGAAGCAGAGTCCAAGAAGGAAAACTGAAGATACTTATGCAATGTGGGTGGAAGGGAGGAGCAAGGAAGGATTCATATCCTTTTATAAGAAAAGTGTTAAAATAAGGGAGTTGGTGCTTCCTAGGGTTGGTGCCCTAAAACAAGAGAGTTGGTGCTTCCTAGGTTTGGTGCCCTAAAAACAAGGGAGTTGGTTCTTCCTAGGGTTGGTTCCCTAAAGAAGGGGATTTGTGTCTCCAAGATTTGGTTCTTTAAAGAGGATTGGTGTCCTTCACAATCACAAATTATTCTTTATAAAATTTGTAATTCTTGTTAAGTATACTTATATAACTGATTCTTAAATACAAGTCCATAGTTGATCTACTGTGATGATAAATAAAATAACAAAGTAATAACTAATTGTTTAAAAAGGTAATAGTGATTCACCCCGCCTCTCTGTATTTCCAACATTTTTCACAATCTTTAATTAATTATTTATTAATTTGATTGATCAGCAAGAAACTTCATAAATAAAATCAATAAATAAAAACTTAAATTACAAATTACAAGTTTGATATGAAGATTGATTTAGAGCACCAACTCTAGGAGACAAAAATCACCTTGTTTAGAGCACCGACCATAGGAAGCACCAACTCCCTTTATTTAGGGCACCGACCCTAGGAAGCACCAACTCCATGGTTTTATGGAACTGACCCTAGGAAGCACCAACTCCATGGTTTTAGGGAACTTGCCCTAGGAAGCACCAACTCCCTTTTTTTAGGGCTCCAACCCTAGGAAGCACCAACTCCCTATTTTTACACTTTAATTAGAAAAGGATACTAATACTTCCTTGCTCCTCCCTTCCACCCTCACTTCATAAGTATATTTGTCTTTTTTCCTTCCTTGCTCCTCCCTTCCACCCTCACTTCATAAGTATCTTTGTCTTTTTTCCTTGTACTCTACACTTTCTTCTAATCTTCTGATGTAGACCACAGAAACATCTTTATTTCACCATATGTTTTTGTTTATACATTCCAAAAGTTATTAAATTGAACCATTCCAAAAGTTATGAAATTGAGCCATTATGTATTTTAATAATGAACCATTGCACCTTTTCATTTTATTAACAAAATAACAACAATGTTGTCATTTTAAATTAGGAACACATTTTCTCCTTTGTTTATCTCTTTACAAAAAGACTCTTTAATTATATCATTAACTTCATTTGCATTGACTTCATAGTTATTTGATCATGTCTTTTATCCTTTATCAGTTGATTATATATGATTTGACTCTTCTTATTTTAATTTCAAGTTTATGTAAGCTCAGATTAGATTTTGAACTCAATTTCCTTGTGCACTTTTCCTGTACCTGAAATGGACGATTTCCATATGACCAAACTGTTGTGACTTATGGATTAGACAAATATGGCACAAAAACATGTACTCTGGATTTTTATACATTGGGAAATTCTTGACCACTCAAGCTACAAAGTCGAGTCAGAAAGTAATGTAGAGTCGACTACCTGGAAGTTGAAATGGAAAAATGAGTCGGTCAAAATGCAAGTTGAAGTTTATCCAAGTCGAGGTCAAAGGAAATGCAAGTTGAATTTTATCAGGGCTGGAGTTAGAGGTACTGTAAGTTCAAGTTTATCCAAGTCGAAGTCGAAGGAAATACAAGTCTAAGTTTACCGGGGTTGGATTTAGAGGCATTGTAATTTGAGGTTTATCCAAGTCGAAGTCGAAGGTAATGCAAGTCGAAGTTTATTGGGGTTGGAGTCGGAAGCACTGTAAGTTGAATTTTATCCAAGTCAAAGTCGAAGTCAATGCAAGTTGAAGTTATCTAAGTGAGAGTTGGAGTCAGAGGCACTGTAAGTCAAATTCTATCTAAGTCAAAGTCAGAGGAGATGTAAGTCGAATTCTTTCAAAGTCAAAGTCAGAGGAACTATAAGATTAAGTCAGAGTCAGATTGTAAACTTAAGAACTTTTCACAAGTTCTCAACATCCCGATGGTCGATTGATCCAAATATGGAGTTTCATTTCTCTACATTCTACGTGATTTTTACAAGTTCCCAACATCCTGATCTTGAATTGTCCTGAATGTGTAGTTCCATTTCTCTACGTTATGCGTGCTTTTCACAAGTTCCCAACATCCTGATGGTCAATTGACCCGACTATGGAGTTCCACTGCTATACATTCTATGTGTGTTATGTGTTGCAATCTCTTCTGAGCTTCTCTTCGATCAATCAAGTTCATCCCTTTTTTGACATCAATGACAACATTGTCCAACATAATTAGTCTCTCTTTGTGAATACATGGAATATCTAGATAAACACATGAAATAGAGAGAAGGTAAATTCCAAATGGACGCAAAATATATTCTTAATGCCAATTTGTTATGTTCAACCTAGAATAAAACATCCTCTCGCAAAGGCATTGGAAGCATAGCTTGTTACAAAAGGCATAAGTTTACTCACTATATTAATATTAATAAAAAAATATCCTTTAATCTAGTACACGTGGATGAATATTTTAGATGTAAATACTAAAATACAATAGTTAGCAATATTTTGTTTGCACCTATAAATTCTAGATTTTATAATAAAAACTATTTAAATTTTCCCTATAATGCTTTGAATGTGATATTTGTAATTTAATAAATGAAGGTAATATTATTTTTATAGGGGAATTTAATGCTAGAACAACAAGTAATCAAGTTATAATCCTAAGAAACATCTCCAACACTAACTCTTTATGGTTAAATGAGGACCTTGATCTATCTTCATGTACAAGAGATGATTTAAATATTCAGGTGAAATTTGTTTGGTACCAAATTGATAAAACTTTGTAGTTCTTAGAAATTGATAATTTGCAAGGTTGAAGGTAGTGACCAAAATCTAACTGAATGACTTGTATCCATGGGCTTGGAAATAGTGTGATATAGTATGTTATATTGAATATCCACTTATGCAACAAAATCATTAATTTTGACATCTCGGATGGTCATGAACCCAACTTAGATCACATACCCTTAATTCTAATGCTAAAAATTACCCCACAATGACATCCCATGGAAGATAGTTGTAACAAGTGATGCATGGCAACGTGGTCCATGCCAGGTTGGGATGGGAGTAAATGAGACCTAGTACAGACACATGGCTATAAAGTTGAAATACATGTGGTTTGCATGTAGAACATAGTATTCCCGAATTAGTTCTTCCTGAAAAATATAAAAAATTATCAACATTTAAAAGGCTGTTGGACACAAAAACTTTAGCATTATTGAAGTATTTATCTTTAAAACAAGGGCTCCTGGACAGAAAAGAAATTGAAATTTATGAAATTATAGGTTCCTGGACAACATAAACTATACATACCAAAAATGCAATTTATAAAGTAGATATTTAGTTTTATACATACGAAATATGTACTTTTATAATGGATCGCGGGTTGTCGGGTTGAAAATTGGGCCTTTGATGTTCTCTGCCCTACAAATAGCACCGACAGTTCTGCGATACAAAAATTGGGCCTTTGATGTTCTCTGCAATACAAAAATCGAGGAGTGGAGTTGCGGACTATAGATATTCATCAGAAATAAATAAATTATACATATGTTATATGTACTTGTATAAAGTAGATATTTAGTTTTATAGATACAAAATTTGTACTTTTATAAAGTATGGGGATGAGAATTTATAGAGCATGCATGGAGCCCTCATTGCATACATAACCAGTTTTTGGATCGCGGGTTCTCGGGTTGGCAGGTTCAAAATTGGGCCTCTGATGTTACTTGTCCTACAAATAGCACTGACAGTTCTGCGATATACAAAATGATAGGTGGAGTTGGGGACTATAGAAATTTACAAGAAATTAATAATGTCTTTTATATAATAGAATAGTAATAACGTTTGTTACACCGAATTAGTTTGCTTTAAAACTAAGTCTTTTTTTGGAAAAAGAAGATATGGCATTGCTGTTGTTGGTAAAAATACCCTACGGACTAGCAAACTAGGGTCAGACTTGCATGCAGATTTTGACCGTAAAGAAATTACTTTTTAACCTACCACCCAAAACTTAAACCCCTCTTTCACGATACATGCATGGAAAGGAATTACTAACCTTGTTACTGATGTTTGGTGTAGATCCTCTGTTGCGCTTTGACCGCTTGCTTGCGCTGCTCC
>JASDQU010739244.1:758-33191 GCA_032191745.1 Picea mariana | reverse complement strand
ATGCCAGGAACATTCTGATGGCCTCTAGTCTTGATACTAGGGAAAAAGTCTCTTAAAAGTCAATACCTTCCACTTGGGCATATCCAATGCATACTAATATGGCTTTGTTCTTTATGATCTGTCCATTTTCATTGACTTTGTTTTTGAATATCCATTTGGTTCCTACCACATTCTTATCCTCGGGTCTAGGGACAAGTTCCCAGACATCATTTTTCTCAATTTGATCAAGTTCCCCGTTCATTGATTTTATCCAGTCTTCACTCTTACTAGATTCTGCAAAAAATTTGGGTTCTATTTTTGAAAACATTGCCTATTCAGAGTCAAACATGAGTTTCCTTCTTGTTTCTACACCTAAATATTTATCCCCTATAATATGATTTTCAGGGTGATTCTTTTGAACTCTTTTTGATGGTTCTTTAGGCAAGGGTGTTTCTTCTTCATCCTTCTCATCACCAGTTTGTGGTTTTTTCTCTTGTATTTCTTCAATATCTTCTTCATTTTGTGATTCACCATCTTCTTCATCATCACTAGTTCTTCTCCATTCATCAATGTTTGTTTCATATTGAGATTTGATTTTTCTCAAGTTTAGATCATCTATTTCTACATTTTCACTTTCCACTATTTTGTGAAATCTTAGATTATAGCACTTGTAGGCATTTTTGTTAGGGGAATATCCCAAAAATATACCTTCATTTGATTTAGAGTCAAATTTCCCTAGATTATATTCATCCCTCTTGATGTAACACTTACTTCCAAAGACTCTAAAATGTTTCACAGATGTTGGTCTTCCAAACCATAATTCATGAGGTGTTTTCTCATGGTTAGCTCTAATTTGTGCTTGGTTAAGTATGTGGACTGCTGTATATATTGCATCTCTCCAAAATTTTTCTGGAAGCTTGGCTTCATTCAACATAGTTCTTGCAGCCTCTTGAACATTTTTGTTTTTCCTCTCCACAACTCCATTTTGTTGAGGAGTTCTTGGAGCTTAGAATTGTCTCTTGATTCCACGATCTTCACAAAACTTATTGAATTCTTTAGAGGTAAATTCCCCTCCATTATCTGATCTTAAACATTTGATTTTGAGATCCATTTCATTCTCCACATAAGTCTTGAATGCTTTAAAATTTTCAAACGCCTCATATTTTTCTTTGAGAAAATATACCTAGGTCATCCTCATGTAATCATCAATGATCAACATGAAGTAGTGTTCCCCTTGTATGATTCTAGTCCTAAAGTTCCCATAGAGATCAATGTGCACAATCTCCAAGGGTTTTGATATAGAATGCTCTTTTGTCTTGAATTTGACTCTTGTCTGCTTCCCTAATTGACAATGTTTGCAAATAGGACTTGAGGGCTTGATGACTTTTGGAATGTCTTTTACAACTCCATTTTTACTATATTTGATTAGGTTATCAAAGCTCAAGTGTCCCATCCTTCTGTTCCATAACCAACTTTCATCTACTTGACTCATATGACATTTTTCTTCTTCCTCATTATTTAAGATATACACATTGCTTGAGGTTCTTGTTGCAATAACAACTAATTTTCTTGATCCTTCTTTTCTTATTTCACATTTTTGGGAGTAAAAAATGGGTATATGTCCCTGATTACATGTTTGGCTTACACTAAGTAGATTATGTTTTAAGATTTCTACTAGCAACACATTTTTTGCTTTATTCTTTTTGTTTCCCAAAGAAACTGTTCCTTTTCCTAGTATTTTGGCAGATACATTATCTCCAAAAGTGACTTTACCTTTATACTTCTTTGTCAAAGTGATACATTTTCCTTCATCTCCTGTCATATGTTTACAACATCCACTATCAATATACCACTGGCACTTTTTGTTCTTTGCAAACAGGGCCACTTTACATTTTGTTACTCTTTCTTCTATATGCTTTTCTTTCCATATCTTCTTATCTTGTTTGTTAGAGTTTCTCTTCTTCAACGATTGCATTGGTAATCTAGATTCACTAGATTTATGGCCATAGTTGTTGCACTTGTGGCATTCAACATTGTACTCTTGTAAAGGAGATAATGAATTATAATTTCTTTTCTCTACATCATTCTTGTTGTTCTTATATCTATGGATATTTCTTGGTTTTTAGTTTCTATAGGATTTACAATGTACTACTTTATGTCCAAAGTTGTTGCATCAATATAAATATCCAAGAAATATATGCCGATATCTATTAGGAGGTTTCCTTCTGATCATTTTATTTCCTTTTCCTTTTGGAGGGTGCATTTTCTTATTAAAACCAATGTTTAATGATGCGATATTTATCTTGTTGTCTTCTCTTCTTAAGGAACTTCTAAGAGCATCTGCATAGATGATTGATTGTTTATTAGTTTTATGTGCAGTAGAGGTTGAATTTTGATCATATCCTAATCATATTTTATCATTTGGTGATATTTGGCTGTTAATAATATCATTCAAAATATTTGAAGTTTTCTCAAACTTTGACTGCTTCTTTTCTTTTTCAATTTCTCTTTTTAGTAGTACAATTTCAACCTCTATCTTTTCATAGTCTTGTTCCCTATCATTAAGTTGGTTCACAATGTCTTCTTCAATTCTTTTGGCATCCTGGAGTTGAGTCTTTAAATCATTGATGACTTTCCCTATTTCTTTGATGGTCTTTGACACTTCTCTTTCTCTTGAGTTTTTTGCTTCTTCATATTCTGACAGTTGTTCTCTTAATGATTTATTCTTCCTTTTATACTTTTTGAGTTCGTCCATGGAACTAATCATCTCTACTTCAAGATATACTTCTCCTTCAACCTCATAGTTTTATTCTTCAATCTCAAAGTTATTTTTGGTGTGATTATTTTGGGTTTCTATACCCATAAATAGGTGTTCAAATTTCTATTCTTTTTCACTTTCTTCAGATGAGATGTTGTTCTCTTCAGTGTAAATGGTCTTATTACTCTTGTAGACATTCCTTGTGTCTTTGGTTTGTCTCTTCTTCCATTCTTTGAAATTTCTTTCATTATCACTTTCTTATTGTTTTGGATAGAGACATTTGGTAGAAAAATGTCCAATCTTTCCATAGTTAAAGCATATTAGAGGAAAATTTCCTTTGTATCTACCAATTCCTTTCTTGAGTTTATTCATGATGTTACTTATTTATTCATCAGATATCTCTGACTGATCTTCATTAGATACTTGCTCCTATTTCTTCTTTTCTTTAGATACTTTGAAATCCATTTCTCCTTTTGTTGGTGTTCCTTGCCCTATTCTCATCTCATACGCAGTGAGGATCCCATGTAGTTTATCCATTGTGATATTATGAAGGTCTGGTCTATCTTCAAGAGTAGAAATCTTGGCATCATATCTCATGGGTAAATATCTTAGGATATTTTAGACAATGGGTTTATCTTTGAGTTCTTCTCCTAATGTTCTGATTGAGTTGACTAATTCATCTACTCTCTGAAGACATTCTATTATGTTCTCTTCTTCTTTCATTTTCAGTTTTCAAATTGTGTTTTGTAGGTTTGTAGTTTGGCCTTTTTTACTTTTCTATCTCCTTCATATATATGACCTTTAGTTTGTCCTAGATTTATTTTTTGAATTACAATGAATTAATTTCACAAATATAGAATTGGTCAATCCCCCCTAGGATGGAATTGGCTGCTTTTGCATTTCCATTACAAATCTTCTTTTTGGCTATGTATGTGGGAGTAGTAGTAGGTGTGGTGTAACCATCTTCTACATATTTCTAGATATCAAAACCTTGGGACACTATATATCCTTTCATCCTCAAACTCCAAAGTGCATAATCATTTCCTTTGAACAAAGGTGATCTGGTGGAAGACATTTCTTCTTTCTGATCCATAGGATTATGTAGAATCTACCTTCCAGTTATTAGACCGTGCTGAAGGCACCCACTCTGATACCGATTGTTGGAACATGGTTTAATACTGAGAGGGGCGTGGGGGGGTGTGAATCAATATTAATAACTTTTTTGTTGGACATGGTGTTATGGTGTTGGAATTGATGTCAAAGAAGGCCAATAAAATCAATGGTGGACATGGTACTATGGTGTTGGCATTGATTTCAAGAATATCAATATGGTATTGTCATTATATGTCTTTGAGATCCTAAAGCTCACGAGAGATAATGTAGTAGGTTGTGCATAAGACATAACGCAAGGTGCAGAGGAATCCAGTATAAACCTAAAGCTCAGGAGAGGTAGCGTATTAGGTTGTACAAGATCAGAGCATGCAACATTAATAAATTTGGAAAGGTCAAAGGAAATATCATGAAAAGGAGTACCTTAAGGAAGTGCTATTGGGATCGAATTCCCAATAGATCAACTAGAGAACACCCTCAGAACTATGAGGAAACTCTATTACAATTGGGAGATATAAAAACCATTGATCACTGAACAAAGACACAAATAAACGATATTGGTTCAGTTGGAATCCAAGTATAAAGCCAAAGGGGTTAGGAGGAATCCTATTCATTGTTGAAGTTTTCGGGACAATCCAGGACCGTCAGATCAAGATGGAGCCAGAGGCTGTGATAAATTAAATAAAAACCATTAGATCAGGATAAATAATCCTCAACAGTAGATCAATTCTTCATAACTTTGGATATTTTCCACTTTGACAATTATTGAAGACAAGGCAGAGGCATGAAATCACCAAAGCCACGAAGTGCCAAAGCCACAAAGGGTAAACCATAATCATAAAATCATACCAACCGTTGATATGGAATGAAAATATTAAAACTGTCTAACCATGCTAAAAGGAAGAAGGTGGTCAAATCCAACATTGACCTACTTTAGTGATAAGAAGCTTAGATAAACCAAGAAATCCTGAACTCGAGAGCCCCAGAGTTAACATAAGTCATTGATCAAGAAAAGGAAATATCTACAATGATAGATCTATTCGACACTTTGAAAATGATCTAAGGATGGTATGAAAGTGCCAAAACTCCCGAAGCTACAAAATAACAAAATTTCAAAATCCTAGTCAACAGGACCATGTCAACAATTGATGACACATAGCTCAATCAAATAGTGACAAGTGTTAAGGTCGATGTGGCACATAAGGAGTGTAAAAATCACAAATCAGGTTGAAATGTGGCATAGTCACCAAGGGTCCACATCATCATAGTTTATGTCATCACGCCACATCAATCCGGGACTACAGTCTCTGGGGATAACCAACTTCTGCTACCACTAGAAATACCCAGAGCATTGAAGGCTGAAGTCACGAAATAATGTTGATCATTGATCTAATATTTTTGTACTGTCCGATCACACATGGGAAGGAATAGTCATCCTGACGCTGACCACTCTGGGATTATGAGTAATCCAAAACAACTAAAGTGGCAAAGCATGAAGTAGTGAATTAACATTAACCATTGATCTACTTCGGGAGAATTCTCGATCGTTCAATCGTGTATAGTGGAAGTATAGAATAAGGAGTACTAACAACTAACAACAAGAATTCACTGCAACTTTATGACTTATTCAATAGGTAAACCTTCGGAGGGAGTGAACTACTTTAGAGTTTGAATAACCCAGAGTCCTAGAGTCATAAATAACTGAATACCCGGAAAGTGGGAGCTACTTTTTTCCTATGCCTACGGTCCTAGATCCTGAACATGTGAAGGTTACTAAGAAAGGACGTGTTGATATGCACTCCGACGAAATTTTCTCTGGGAGAGTTGGAAGACTGCAAAGGCCAGAGTCCTGAAACGCCGAAGTCTTAGAGTAACGAGAACCATCCATCTCAAATTGCAAATAAAACATGACTGTCGATCTTGATAAAGAGATTAATCACTCACTTGGGATAGAAATTAGAAACCGCCCATGGTCATATGGAATAGAGGTCCTGAAGTGCTTCTGTACACAATTTAACACAGAGGGGATGAACGTTTTCACTGACACAAAGGAATTTTGAATCAGATAAAGATCTGAAATTTGTCCTGATTGATCTTAAGTGATCCAATACAAGAAATGCATTAGAGAGATAATCAAAAAGATCAAATATGATACATTTAAATTGAGAATGAAATAAAGAGGCACGAGATTGAATTAAAAGAAATCGATCCATACCTGTGATCGATTTATGAAAATACCTCTTACTAAATTAAAAAGAGCTTTTAATTTTGATATATGAATAAATAATCACAATAACATAAGTTATTTAATTAAAGTGAAGAGGTGCACTGTTTCTTACAAAAACACATAATGATTCAATACTAAAATACACAATGGTTCAACCTTATTCCTTTTGGAAAGTATATAAGTAGGCAAACAAGGTTAAAGGAAAGTGTCTCTACAGTCTAGATCAGAAAATTAAAAGAAGAAGCAGAGTCCAAGAAGGAAAACTAAAGATACTTATGCAATGTGGGTGGAAGGGAGGAGCAAGGAAGGATTCATATCCTTTTCTAAGAAAAGTGTGAAAATAAGGGAGTTGGTGCTTCCTAGGGTTGGTGCCCTAAAATAAGAGAGTTGGTGCTTCCTAGGTTTGGTTCCCTAAAAACAAGGGAGTTGGTTCTTCCTAGGGTTGGTTCCCTGAAGAAGGGGATTTGTGTCTCCAAGATTTGGTGCTTTAAAGAGGATTGGTGTCCTTCACAATCACAAATTATTCTTTATAAACTTTGTAATTCTTGTTAAGTATACTTATATAACTGATTCTTAAATTCAAGTCCATTGTTGATCTACTGTGATGATAAATAAAATAACAAAGTAATAACTAACTGTTTAAAAAGGTAATAGTGATTCACCCCGCCTCTCTGTATTTCCAACATTTTTCACAATCTTTAATTATTTATTTATTAATTTGATTAATCAGCAAGAAACTTCATAAATAAAATCAATAAATAAAAACTTAAATTACAAATTACAAGTTTGATATGAAGATTGATTTAGAGCACCAACTCTAGGAGACAAAAATCACCTTGTTTAGAGCACCAACCCTAGGAAGCACCAACTCCCTTGCTTTAGGGCACCGACCCCAGGAAGCACCAACTCCATGGTTTTAGGGAACTGGCCCTAGGAAGCACCAACTCCATGGTTTTAGGGAACTTGCCCTAGGAAGCACCAACTTCCTTTTTTTAGGGCTCCAACCCTAGGAAGCACCAACTCCCTGTTTTTACACTTTAATTAGAAAAGGATACTAACACTTCCTTGCTCCTCCCTTCCACCCTCACTTCAAAAGTATATTTGTCTTTTTTCCTTCCTTTCTCCTCCCTTCCACCCTCACTTCATAAGTATCTTTGTCTTTTTTCCTTGTACTCTACACTTGCTTCTAATCTTCTGATGTAGACCACAGAAACATCTTCATTTCACCATATGTTTTTGTTTATATATTCCAAAAGGTATGAAATTGAACCATTCCAAAAGTTATGAAATTGAACCATTATGTATTTTTATAATGAACCATTGCACCTTTTCATTTTATTAACAAAATAACAACAATGTTGTCATTTTAAATTAGGAACACGTTTTCTCCTTTGTTTATCTCTTTACAAAAAGACTCTTTAATTATATCATTAACTTCATTTGCATTGACTTCATAGTTATTTGATCATGTCTTTTATCCTTTATCAATTGATTATATATGATTTGACTCTTCTTATTTTAATCTCATGTTTATGTAATCTCAGATTAGATTTTGAACTCAGTTTCCTTGTGCACTTTTCCTGTACCTGAAATGGACGATTTCCATATGAACATATTGTTGTGACTTATGGATTAGACAAATATGGCACAAAAACATGTACTCTGGATTTTTATACATTGGGAAATTCTTGACCACTCAAGCTACAAAGTCGAGTCAGAAAGTAATGTAGAGTTGACTACCTGGAAGTTGAAATGGAAAAATGAGTCGGTCAAAATGCAAGTTGAAGTTTATCCAAGTCGAGGTCAAAGGAAATGCAAGTTGAATTTTATCAGGGCTGGAGTTAGAGGTACTGTAAGTTCAAGTTTATCCAAGTCGAAGTCGAAGGAAATACAAGTCTAAGTTTATTGGGGTTGGATTTAGAGGCATTGTAATTTGAAGTTTATCCAAGTCGAAGTCGAAGGTAATGCAAGTCGAAGTTTATTGGGGTTGGAGTCGGAAGCACTGTAAGTCGAATTTTATTCAAGTCAAAGTCAAAGTCAATGCAAGTTGAAGTTATCTAAGTGAGAGTTGGAGTCAGAGGCACTGTAAGTCAAATTATTTCTAACTCAAAGTCAGAGGAGTTGTAAGTCGAATTCTGTCAAAGTCAAATTCAGAGGAACTGTAAGTCTAAGTCAGAGTTAGATTGTAAACTTAAGAACTTTTCACAAGTTCTCGACATCCCGATGGTCGATTGATCCAAATATGGAGTTTCATTTCTCTACGTTCTATGTGCTTTTTACAAGTTCCCAACATCCTGATCGTCAATTGTCCTGAATGTGTAGTTCCATTTCTCTACGTTATGCATGCTTTTCACAAGTTCCCAACATCCCGATGGTCGATTGACCCGACTATGGCGTTCCACTGCTATACATTCTATGTGTGTTATGTGTTGCAATCTCTTTTGAGCTTCTCTTCGATCAATCAAGTTCATCCCTTTTTTGACATCAATGACAACACTATCCAACATACTTTAGTCTCTCTTTGTGAATACATGGAATATCTAGATAAACACATGAAATAGAGAGAAGGTAAATTCCAAATGGACGCAAAATATATTCTTAATGCCAACTTGTTATGTTCAACCTAGAATAAAACATCCTCTCACAAAGGCATTGGAAGCATAGCCTGTTACAAAAGGCATAAATTTACTCACTATATTAATATTAAGAAAAAAATCCTTTAATCTAGTACACGTGGATGAATATTTTAGATGTAAATACTAAAATACAATAGTTAGCAATATTTTGTTTGCACCTATAAATTCTAGATTTTATAATAAAAACTATTTAATTTTTCCCTATAATGCTTTGAATGTGATATTTGTAATTTAATAAATGAAGGTAATATTATTTTTATAGGGGAATTTAATGCTAGAACAACAAGTAATCAATTTATAATCCTAAGAAACATCTCCAACACTAACTCTTTATGGTTAAATGAGGGCCTTGATCTATCTTCATGTACAAGAGATGATTTAAATATTCAGGTGAAATTTGTTTGGTACCAAATTGATAAAACTTTGTAGTTCTTAGAAATTGATAATTTGCAAGGTTGAAGGTAGTGACCAAAATCTAACTGAATGACTTGTATCCATGGGCTTGGAAATAGTGTGATATAGTATGTTATATTGAATATCCACTTATGCAACAAAATCATTAATTTTGACATCTCGGATGGTCATGAACCCAACTTAGATCACATACCCTTAATTCTAACACTAAAAATTACCCCACAAAGACATCCCATGGAAGATAGTTGTAACAAGTGATGCATGGCAATGTGGTCCCTGCCAGGTTGGGATGGGAGTAAATGAGACCTAGTACAAACACATGGCTAGAAAGTTGAAATACATGTGGTTTGCATGTAGAACATAGTAGTCCCGAATTAGTTCTTCCTGAAAAATATAAAAAATTATCAACATTTGAAAGGTTGTTGGACACAAAAACTTTAGCATTATTGAAGTATTTATCTTTAAAACAAGGGCTCCTGGACAGAAAAGAAATTGAAATTTATGAAATTATAGGTTCCTGGACAGCATAAACTATACATACCAAAAATGCAATTTATAAAGTAGATATTTAGTTTTATACATACGAAATATGTACTTTTATAATGGATCACGGGTTGTCGGGATGAAAATTGGGCCTTTGATGTTCTCTGCCCTACAAATAGCACCGACAGTTCTGCGATACAAAAATTGGGCCTCCGATGTTCTTTGCAATACAAAAATCGAGGAGTGGAGTTGCGGACTATAGAAATTCATCAGAAATAAATAAATTATACATATGTTATATGTACTTGTATAAAGTAGATATTTAGTTTTATAGATACGAAATTTGTACTTTTATAAAGTATGGGGATGAGATTTTATAGAGCATGCACGGAGCCCTCATTGCATACGTAACCAGTTTTTGGATCGCGGGTTCTCGGGTTGGCGGGTTCAAAATTGGGCCTCTGATGTTACATGTCCTACAAATAGCACTGACAGTTCTGCGATATACAAAATGACAGGTGGAGTTGCGGACTATACATATTTACCAGAAATTAATAATGTCTTTTATATAATAGAATAGTAATAACGTTTGTTACACCGAATTAGTTTGCTTTAAAACTAAGGATTTTTTTGGACAAAGAAGATATGGCATTACTGAATTAGTTTTCTCTGCACACGTTTTATAGAGCATGCACAGAGTACTCATTCCATACTTATCTAGTTTTTGGATTGCGGGTTCTCGGGCTGGAAGTTTCAAAAATGGGCCTTTGTTGTTCCGTGCCCTACAAATAGCATCGAGAGTTCTGCGATATACAAATTGACAAACGTGCTTGCGAACTATACAAACTTATTATAAAATAGGTAATGTCTGTTACATATCTCTAGAAATTACATCAACATTTAAAGCATCAACATCATTGAAGACCAAAAAATTAGCATACAATAAGAGACAAGAAATGTAGCATATCCGAATTAGTTTTCTTTGGAACGAACAAGAAGGTTCCTGGAAAGCCAAAATTTAGTATACAATGATGGCATTTTAGAATCAATTTTCTTTGGAATTTATCAAAAAACAATAATGTTTGTTACATGTTTCTGGAAATTTAAATGCGTTTGTCATATAGAATGGGATTGGGGCTCCTGTGGACCATAAAAATAAATAAGTACAAGAATTAGGAATGTCGAAAGAAGAAGTGTGCGATAGTAGAGAGAAAGACCTGAAAATAAAAAAATGGAAGTTATGAGTCTTTGGTTACAATTTTCTATTTAAAGAGGACATAAGTGGATTGATAAAGAAAACACGATGACAACATAGACTTAAACTGGATTGATAAACAAAACAAGATGGAAGTATAGACTTACTATGAAGCCGATGCATTTTTGTTGCTGTCGTTGATGGGTAGTGGAGTCCTGTTGACCAGTTGTTTCCCTTCCTAGACAAGGTTGTCCATTCTCTATTGGAACCATTCTTCGATGTAGATTTTCATGGGGGTTGTGTTGATTTCATCCCGGATTTCTATGTTGTAAAGCTCATTTTCTAATTTCCTTAGATCCATTGAAATACTATGTAGAATTTGTTCAATTTCTTCATTGTGTGAGGCATAGTCCAATACCCAGTGCTCGTGCTCATCTAGACGATGTTCAAGTATGCCGTAAAACTTTTCAAAAAACAACCCATTTAAAATATCAACTTGTTCCTGGAGGGCTTCTTTGGTGACTGACAAGGATTTGAGAATTAAGTTAGGATCTTGAACCTCATTGGTAGTTTCGGCTAAGTCCATCTGGAGTAGGCTTGTGAATAAATATTCCTTTTCTGATATGACTTGTACATGATTTGACAATGCACTGCAAGTTGTGAACTTTCTTTTGCCAGCATGCTTTTACATTTTTGGTGTGCTTTGGGGAGGGTAGTTTCTCCTGTCTTCTTTTCAGTTCCGATGTGTTGACGACATAGTTGGCAAAAGGGTCCAGTACCTGATCACAAAAAATATGTTCATTTTTAAAATTCGCCTCCAAATGTTCCAGCAAATCATTGGCCTTCTTTTTGAAGGAAACTAAATTTTAGGATGTTTAGCAGGCTTCAGTAACTAGCTGCATTATTTTGTTGATGTAAAAGGGCTCTAGAGAATGCAAGGAGGGTAGAGGATACTTTCATCTTCGCTACAGTGGTAGAAGGCACGATTTTTTCCAAAGGATTGGCAAATTCTGGTATTGCAATGAAAGCCTCCTCAAATTCGTTGAGGCAGTGTTTCAGATTGGCATGATCCGTCTCCATTCCTCCAATGGAATCACAAACAATGTCACCAGTTACTTGGTGAAATGAGCATATTTGGGACGATGACATTTCACTAAATTCAATCTTTGTGCGAGATTTTCCTTTCTTGTTTGTTACATATCTCTTTTCAATGACCATACTTTTAGATTGGCTGTCAAAAATAACGCTCTAGATTAGGAAGGATTCATCTATGTCAAAAAAAACGGTCTCAGATATTTCCACCACGGACGACCTAATTTTCTGCATGTGCTCAGCTTCAATTTCAAGTTGCAGTTTTCCACTTTCAATTTCGGGTTCCTCTGCCTGCCTTGCATTGTTTTTTCTCTTCTTCGTTACTGGAATTTTGTGAGAACTATCAATATTTATGCGAGGAGGGTTCTTATCTCCTCCTCTGTTTGAAGATTTCTGGGTTTCTTTCTTACTGGGGTGGCCCATTGAAGCGATGCTCCATGATGTCGTGCTCTTGGGAGTGTTGGCGGGGGACTGGGTACTCTTCTCACTGGATACTTTTCCATGTTGTCTATACAATTCAGTGACACTTTGCAATGTCTCTACGTCACAATCAAAAGAAGCATGATTGTTGTCGACACTGTCCCTGCCTTGGTTCAGGTGTCTATGGATAAAAGAGGTGTTAAAGCCAACACCCAATAAATGTTCTTGAAAAATGCCATTAGGGTCGAACCCTTTTAGCCTTTTTGCATACGTTAGGTTCAATTTCTTGAAATTGGAGGCAAACTCGTCAATCTTGTTGATGTTTCTGCACATGAAGTCTTCGACTTTCCAGGGCAGAGGAATGAACTGTTTTTTTTTCTTGTCATGGAAAAAAATGCAACCAATGGTTGTATTGCCTTGCTATTTCTACAACAAACATCTTGTCCATGATGTGGCATGAAAGGAAGGCAAGATTTTCCTTAGAGCCAAATACCATGCGGACATTATGATTTTCCTCTTGCTCAAGTGTGCCCTTCTTGTTCAAAAACTTGCTTGCTTAGCCAAACATCCGCGGAGCATCCTTGCCTAACAATAAATATTTGAAAACTGAGACAAAGCCATTAAAAAATTCATAAAAACAATGGGAGGCCTTGTGTCTCCACAGGGCCTCGTTCCAGAATGTTACTAGGTCGAATCCATAGTTTATTTTATTGGAAAGATAAAGTTTTGGAAATGTGCAGCAATACACAATTGCGAAAATCAAGTAGGATGACATATACAATTTATTCAATTCTTTGAATCGTGACAACTAGGAACAGAGCTCAATGGAAATTAGCTTCCCCCAATCAAAAATGTATTGTTCCTTGACTGTCAAATACAAAATATAAATAATTATATGGGAAATTCTTTTTGTGGATGCCTATCTTGATATTCTTGTAAACAACCAAGCAATTTCCTGGAATAGATTTCTAAAGGAACTTACCTGTAGCCTTGTGATATCTTCAGGAACTGTTGTCGGGTCTTCAAGGAATTTAGCTAAGATGTCCAACTCGTTATGATGTTTTTCCAGAAAATTCTTGCAGTCTTTTCCTTTGAACGTCAATGTTGGTTTTGGCAATTTTAACATCTCGTAGAAGACCTGAGGTGACAAAGAAACATGAGAATGGTCGCGCGGTGGAATAATTCTTTGTCCTAGAATATATTTTTCGGTGTCCTAGAATATATTTTTCGATGCACCAAGAGACCACCTCCTTACAACCAAAAACCTCAGGGACGCAGCTTGCAAGAGCAATTCCAGAGGTCCAAATCACTTCATTCTGGGCGGAACAAGATGAATAATAAAAGTATGACTTAGACCACTGGAACTTCTTGTCCTCTTGTGCGAACATATTTACTGTATCTCCACAAAAATGTTGTCGACCTAATGCCATAAGTCTACAAGAACGTTTATTTGTTCTAGACGATGAATGAAATGAAAAGTTGGAAAGGATAATATAACCCTACGCAAATTTTGGTTGAAAGCATGTGAATGGGAGATGTCCTCAAGACGTTCGTTGATTAATGACAATTTGGACAGCTATTGCATGATGCGTTGTTAACATTAAACACTACTAATTGCATACATAGAAATGTGAACATGGTGGATATTGCAATGAGCGATTAAGCATTATATATTTCTTGAGCGGCCCAACACGAGGACGCGTGTTTGAGATGAACAATTGGAAGGGACAAAATAACTCTCCACACATCTTGGTTTAATGCATAATAATGGGATATCTCCTTGAGCTTTTCACCCATTAATGACAATGTTGACGGTTCCTGCATGGTCAAATATTATCATGAAAGGTTTCTAATTGCATAGTAAAAAAGTATGCAGGTCGCGGGCAGGGGAAAAAAACTATTACAAAATAGGGTTGCAAGGTACAACCGTTGAAGGTGAGGGCGCGAGGGTCAAATTGTATGTCTTAGAAATTTTTGAGTGCAATACGCATAACAACGAAGAGGGTATGGTAGGACAGCTGAAAGCACAGGAAGTTAGTGGGGATGGAAGGTAGCGAGAGATACTTTGAAACATTTGTGGCAGTGGTAGAGTGAAGCTTGTGAGTTCGATGAGCCCACACTGGAATTGTAGATCACAAAAGTTTTGAGTGCAATATGTACATGATGCAACAAGAAGCAGAGTTTGAAACCGTGAACCCGCCAATCATGGCCATAAAATTGGCCAAGTATGGAGAGAAATAGCGGTCAGTCAGATTCGTCGTGTGATTATATAGACGGAGATAAAGATATATCAACTCGCCAAAGCTATAACCCGCGTTTATAGAAAGGCGACTAAGTATATAACCACAAAGAGATAATACAAGGGAAGAAGAAAAGGGAAAAAGGACCAATGACTCCGTGGTGGAATTGTAAATCATGGAAATTTTGAGTGCAATTTGTATATCATGGAACAAGAAGCAGCAGAGTTCAAATGCACCAACCTGCAACACTGACTAAGAATTGGAGATTTCATGAACCGGATCCAAAATAGGGTCAGAAGGTCTGCCCAGAACATGTGAGGTCCCAATGGTCAAATTGTATTGTTTGGAACATTTGAATGCACAATATGTAACATGAAAGAGGGGACGATGTCGGAAACCGGTAGTCAATTTCTATATTGCGAAGGGTTGGATGCGAACTGTTTTGTATTGTTGTGTGCAACTATCACTTATAAGAGTCATTATTAAGAGAATAACCAATGTATATTAGGAAGCACATTTGTGAACCGTGGTACAGTGAAGCTAAGTATGGAAATCAATATCAGTTGGTCGGATTCCTAGTCTAATTATATAGATGGAGATAAATAAGTCAACCAACCAACGCTGGAACCCACGATCATAGAAAGGCGACCAAGTGTATAACTAGAGAGCCATAATACATGGGAAGAAGAAAAGGGAAAAAGGACAAAGGAGTCGGTGGTGGAATTGTAGATCAAGGAAATTTTGAGTACAATATGTGAAATTGGTAGTCAATTTGTATATTGTGGAGGGTCGGATGCCAACTGAGGCAGCGACAGATACTTTGAAACATTTGTGAACTGTGGTACAACAAAGGTTGAGGCCAACTTGAAATAGTATCCAAGAGTTGCACAGTTAGTGAACCCAGTTACAGGAGGATCCAAAACAGGCTGAGAACGTGTCTACAGAAGACGCAAGTCCCCAACATTTAACTTGTATCGTTCCGAACATTTGAATGCGTAATTTGTAACACGGAACAAAAGACGATGTCAGAACCTAGTAGTCAATTTGTATATTGCGTAGGGTGAAATGCCATCTGTTTCGTACTTTTGTGTCCAATTGTCACTACTAAGAGCTAATTTAGTATTGAAAATAATTTTTTAGATTCTGTTAAATACTTCATAGGGATTAGCATCCATAAACAATGGAAATCTCCACCCTGCCAACCCTGTATTATGTGTGTGAATTTGTATATCGCGGAACTCGAAGCGATATTTGGAGGACATGGAACAATAGAACAAAAGACGATGTCAGAACCTAGTAGTCAATTTGTATATTGCGTAGGGTGAAATGCCATCTGTTTCGTACTTTTGTGTCCAATTGTCACTACTAAGAGCTAATTTAGTATTGAAAATAATTTTTTAGATTCTGTTAAATACTTCATAGGGATTAGCATCCATAAACAATGGAAATCTCCACCCTGCCAACCCTGTATTATGTGTGTGAATTTGTATATCGCGGAACTCGAAGCGATATTTGGAGGACATGGAACAATAGAAGTGCAATGTTGAGTCATCCAATCTACAGGTCCACTTGTCAATTTGTATATCACGAACTTGTGGGTGCTATTTGTAAGATGCGCAACAATGGAGGCCCAATTTTGAGCCCGCCCACGCGAAAACCCGCGATAAAAAATGTTGCTAGGTATGGAATGCATAATTTGTACATGCTCTATAAGATATCATGTCCATACTTTATAGTCCCATAATACGCGGGAAGAAAAAAAGGGAAAAAGGACCGAGTAGTTAGCTGTGAAGTTGTAGATCAAAAAAATTTAGAGTGGAAGATGTATATAATGGAACAAAAAGGAACAGAGTCCAATTGTGCCAACTTGGCAATTGCGGGCATAAAATTCACTAAGTATGAAAAGCAATAGTTGGCGGTCCAATTCGCCATGCGAGGATATAGATGGATATAAAATTGGTCCCAACTCGGCAACCATGGACATACAATTGGCCAAGTATCGACAACAACAATGGTCGGTCGGATTTGTCATCTGATTATATAGATGGAGATAAAGATATGTCAACCCACCAATACTGGAGATGCATATTTTGTGAACCTGACAATAGGAGGATTCAAAACAGGCTGAGAAGGCGTCTACAGAGGAGGCGAGGCCTGGACCTAATTGTATCACTGTGAACATTTGAATGCATAATCTGTAACACGGAAGAGCAGAAAATGTCCGATAGTTAATTTGTATATTGCAGAGAGTGAAATCCCAACTGTTTCGTACCTCTGTGTCCAGTTGTCACTACTAAGAGCTAATTTAGTATTCAAAATAATTTTTTAGATACTATTAGATACTTCACAAGGATTAGAATCCATAAACAATGGCAATCTCCACCCCGCCAGTTCTGCATTCCGTGTGTCAATTTCTATATCGAAAAACTGGGAGCGTTGTTTGGAGGACACAAAACAATAGAAGTGCAATCTTCAGTCATCCAATCCATAGGTTTGCTTGTCAATTTGTGTATCACGGAACTTTGGGTGCTATTTGTAGGCCATAGAGCAATGGAGGCCCAATTTCGAGCCCGCCCGCCCAAGAACCCGTGATCCAAAATGTCTCTAGGTATGGAATGTGGAATTTGTACATGCTCTATAAAATATCATGTCCATATTTTATAGTCCCATAATACACGGGAAGAAAATAAGGGAAAAAGGAAGGAGGTGTTCGCAGTGGAATTGTAGATAATACACGGGAAGAAGAGAAGGGAAAAAGAACTAAGTATCTCACAGAAGAACATCTAGTGTTTGATTATCAATGCAAATGCTTGCAAAATCCTATTGAGTTCTGACCAGGTAAGGCATAAATTGCAGATCACAGAAGTATCTTTCGTACCACTGTGTCCACTTGTCACTACTAAGAGCATTGTTGATGTATATCAGGAAGGATGCGAATTTGCTGGGGATGGAAAGAAACAATAGATACTTTGAATGAACTTAATGTATACAAGGAACCCGCGGTGGAATTGTAGATCACAGATGTTTTGAGTGCAAGATGTATATAGCAGAATGATAAGCAGCTGGGTTCGCAAGCGTCGGCCCCGCAGTGATGGGCATAAAATTGGCTAAGTATGGAATGGAACAACGGTCAGTCAGATTCATCGTGTGAGGATATACATGGATATGTTAAAGCATGCATTGCATATCACAGAAGTATCTTTCGTACCATTGTATCCACTTGTCACTAGTAAGAGAATTGTTGATGTATATCAGGAAGGACGTGAACTTGCTAGGGATGGAAAGAAGTAATAGATACTTTGAATGAAGTTAATGTATATGAGGAACCCACAGTGGAATTGTAGATCACAGATCTTTTGAGTGCAATATGTATATAGCGGAACGATAAGCAGCTGAGTTTGCAAGCGCCGACCCCGCAGCAGCAGGCATAAAATTGGCTTAGTATGGACAGGAACAACGGTCGGTTTGATCTGTCGTGCGAGGATATAGATGGATATGAAGACATGTCCACCCACCAAATATGGAACCATATACCATAGAAAGGGAAATAATTATATATCTAGAAAGTGATAACGGGCGGGAAGAAGAAAATGCTAGTTTGTATGCACCGATCTGGCAACCACGGCCATAAAATTGCCTAGGTATGGAAAGGTACAACGGTCGGTCAGATTCATCATGTGAAGATACAGATGGAGATGAAGATATATCAACCCACAAACCCTACAACCACCCATTATATAAAGACAAATAAGTATAAAACCTGAAAGCCATAATGGACGGGAAAATAAAAAGGGGAAAAGAGATAAGTATCTGAGAGTCGAAAAAGCCTTTTTTTTCCGTCTATTAATGGCAATGTTTTCGAACCTTTGCTGGGTTATCACTAGTAAAAGAATTAAGTGCATATCACTGAATTTCTTTGGCTGCAACATGTATATGATGAAACAAGGGACATAGGTTCTAGGTACCACAAACCCGGGGCCTGGTGCCCAGATAACTGTCTAAGTATTGGCCAAGACAAAGTTTTGATATCTATTTCAATATTTTTCATACTAGTATCTATCAATGGAGAAAGTTTTCATATTTATATGAATAGTATTCATACTAATATATATTAATGGATTGGTTCTGTTTCAAATGAAAATGATGTCCCAATTTGCAAGATGCTCTTTGGCTCGCAAATTTCGTTGAAACCACGAAAATTTTGACTGCAAGATGTACATAGAGCAACAAGAAACATGAATTTGCATTCTGGTCTCAGTGAGATAAACCTGCCTCCGAGGTAGACCAGGTTTTATTTAGATTGAAGTAGTGGGAAGCATAAACAAAATCTTGTCCTTCATTTTTAACGACACAGGGGAAGAAGGTACAAAATACAATTAAAACAAATACGAGAAATTGGAAAATACTGTTAAAAAATAAACCAAAATTATTCTATATTCAAATAATATGGGCTAGAAAATACAACTGAAGCTATTTGTGACAACGATTTCCATTTTGCCTGTCGTCGAACAATAAAAAATATGTACATTGATGAAGCTTCTTCACAGTTTTCTTGACGTTCAAACTCTTTATTTGTAAAAAACGAGTTGAATATCAATTTTGGGTTTTCTACTTAATCAGTGCTGCCAAGTACATCTATCCCAGTTTTTTGAATACCTTCTCTCTTCCAGATATGGCCTACTTGTAATGGCTTCTTATTCAACATTCCATTCTTTGTCAAGTATTAATTTCCCTCTACCATCGAAAAGTTGGGGTTTAAGGTACTTTCCTTGCAATGTTCCTGACCCTTGACATCCGAGACAACTTAGAAATGTGATTCAGGCTGATTTCAAAGTGGACGAAGTCGTTTTATGTCACAACAACTAAGGTAGGGGAAAAAAATTCAAGTACGTAGTGACTGGTATTCTCCCTGTATTTGATCATCTGGTTGGTTGAGAAGCCTCACTGAGGATTTGTATGTGGAACTTCTTTGCTTTATTACAGTAAATTGGAAAAAATGTCCAACCCAGATGAAAAATGCATCTTTTTTGAGGTACGTAACTTCTTCGGGAAGCAAAGGTATGACAAGTGCATCAAATGCTACAAAATGCACTAGCACAGGTTTGGCAAGTGTATCAAATGTTGTAGATGGCATCATAATATATATTTCCTCATAGCGGTGGAGGTATGGCGGCCCACAGAAAGGTATGGAATGTTCGGAGGTGATGCCAAATATGTGGAGTCTTCAACTACATACAGAGGAAACCGAACAAACTTTGATAAAGAACATATCTTTCTGTCAAGTTGGCTACCAGACCCACATGCAGGTCATAAAAATATGAAGTAGAAACTTTTGTAGTGATAATATGTCGTTTTATCCACCCATATAGTTTCTGTTACCCGCCTCTGAGGTAGACAAATACTTGTGCAATCTCTACAATTCGATACACTTGCCAAATCTGTGTTGTTGGAAGAAGCTATTTACTTAAACGAAGAACTATTTTGCATGTGACCTCAAAATCCATTACAATTTCTAGTAAGAAAACAAATAAGTTCAACCAAAAAATCTCCAAGCAGCCTTTTCAACCAACCAAAGCATCGAACACAGAGAGAACACCAACCAGAACATACTCGGTTTTTTTTTTTCGTCCTCTCTGTGTTTCTCTTGTATAACTGATTTTTTTTTTTTACTCAAAGTTCACGTCACATAAAACCAGTCTCTCTTATTTCATCTGTGCCTCGATCACATCTCTAAGTTGTCTAACATGTCCAGTACTAGGAACATTAGAATGAAGGCACCCTAAAGCGCAACTCTTTGATGATATAGAGAAATGGCAATGAGTATTTAAAAGAAACGTTGGATGGTCTTCCCTATATTTTGTGTTGATTCGTTTTAATGACAAATGTTCTCAATATTTTCACTTATTAATGCCAATATTTTTGAATATGTACGCTCAATAATGACTAGAAACACATATTAAAATTCCCATATCTGAGCAGATTCTCAAATATGACATCTAAGATATGCACAATATTAAAGAGGGACATGACGTCAAGGCCTCTGTGGGTGAAACATTCGTGAACTATGCTGAATCTTTTAATAAAACTAAAACTGCACAAGCTAAAAAATAAAATAAAAAGTATTTTGCAAATTCAAAATGCAGGCAAAAAGAAATTACCAGATCCCATAATATTCACCTGTCTATTCATTTTAATGGGAGATGTCCTCAATATTTCCAGTTATTAAAGCCCATCATTTCAAAATGCACAATATTAAAGAGGCACATGACGTCAAGGCCTCTGTGGGTGACACGTTCGTGAACTATGCTGAAGATAAGAAAACTAAAACTGCACAAGCAAAAAAATAAAATAAAAAGTATTTCGCAAATTCAAAATGCAGGCAAAAATAAATTACCAGATCCCATAATATTCGCTTGTCTATTCATTTTAATGAGAGATGTCCTCGAGATTTCCAGTTATTAAAGGCCATCATTTCGAAATGAACAATATTAAAGAGGGACATCACGTTAAGGCCTCTGTTGGAAACACGTTCGTGAACTATGCTGAAGCTTTTAAGAAAACTAAAACTGTACAAGCAAAAAAATAAAATAAAATATTTGTGCAAATTCAAAATGCAGGAAAAAAAAAAATATCAGATCCCATAATATTCACATGTCTATTCATTTTAATGGGATATGTCCTCAAGCTTTCCAGTTATTAAAGCCCATCTTTTTGAACCTGTCTGGTTGGTTCTAACTTTTGAAAGCATATTTAATGTGTATTGGGAAGCATTGACGGTAGCGGGGATGGAGCCCTATGTAACAGATGTGACTACTATTTTTCTATTTTTGTCGACGAGCGTATGTAAAACGTATGTAAAGAAAATTAATTCGAGAATGATAGTTTTTTTTGCACGAGCCCTTGAAATTCAAATAGTCTGCAAGTCCAATTGTCAATTTGTATATTGCAGAACTCTCTATGCTATTTGTAGGACACAGAACAACATAGACCGAACTTAGAGCCCACCACCCCGAGAACCCGCGATCCAAAAAATGCTTACTATTTTTTTTGTGTTTTTTGTCGACCAGGGTATGTATAACGTATGTAAAGTAAACTATTTCAATAATGCTAAATTTTTTGGACATGCCACCCTTCAAATTCAAATAGTCCGCAAGTTTGATTGTCAATTTGTATATTGCAGAACTCTTCGATCGCCGATTTTTAGCCTCCTACCCCGATAACCCGTGATGCAAAAACTGGCTAAGTATGGGATGAGGAATCCATGCATGCTTTATATATCTACTTTATAAAATTACATATTTCCTATGTTTAATTTATGTTGTCCAGGAAACCTATAATTTGATAAATTTCAATGTCTTCTATCCAGAAGCCCTTCTTTTAAAGAAAACTAATTCGGAAATGCTAATATATACACCATAGTTCGATACAACCTATCCGAGAAGCCGTGTCCATAAAAATGGCTAAGTATGCAACCGAATTGCGGTCAGTCGGAATGATCGCGAAACTCTCTGTGCTATTTGTAGGGAACAGAACAACATAAGCCCAATTTTCAGCCCACCACCTCGAGAACCCGCGATCATTAACTTATGCTGTCTGGGAAACCTATAATTTCATAAATTGCATTCTCTTTTGTCCAGGAGACCTTATTTTAAAGAAAACTGTTTCAGTAAAGTTAATGTATACATCGAACATGACCTATCATAGTTCGATAGAACCTATTCACGAAGTCGCATCCATAAAACTACCTAAGTATGCAACCGAACGACGGTCGCTCGGAATGACCACAAAACACGAGAAACTAGAGTCAAACACAGTTTACAACAAGAAAGTAAAAGGGAGAGAACAACTATATCTCCCACACAGCAAAAGGCAATCTCATAACTATGAAACATAGTAACACAAAATCCATGGAAAAAGCATCGGCAGCTATGAAATATATTTTGAGGCCGACAAACTCTGTTTCAATGCGTAACATATGCAATTCACATCGTCTACAATTCTTTAGTCTGTTATTTTATCTTAATAATCCCAAATTGACTTATGTTGTCCAGGAAACCTATAATTTCATAAATTGCATTCTCTTTTGTCCAGGAGGCCTTCTTTTAAAGAAAACTAATTCGGGAAAGCTAATGTATACACCGAACACGACCTGTCATAGTTCGATAGAACCTATTCATGAAGTTGCGTCCATAAAATTGGCTAAGTATGCAACCGAACGATCGTCGCTCGGAATGACCACAAAAACGCGAGAAAATAGAGTCAAACGCAGTTTACGATAGGAAAGTAAAAGGGAGAGAACAAATATATCTCCCACACAACAAAAGGCAATCTCATAACTATGAAACCATAGTAGAACAGAATCCATGGAAAAAGCATCAGCAGCTATGAAATATATTTTGAGGTTGAAAAACTTTGCTTCAATGCGTAATAGATGCAATTTACATCGCTTGCAATTCTTTAGTCTGTTATTTTATCTTAATAAGCCCAATTTGACTTATGTTGTCCAGGAAACCTATAATTTCATAAATTGCATTCTTTTTTGTCTAGGAGGCCTTCTTTTAAAGAAAACTAATTCAAGAAAGCTAATGTATACACTGAAAATGACCTGTCATAGTTCGATAGAACCTATTCATGAAGCCGCATCCATAAAACTCGCTAAGTATGCAACCGAACGATGGTCGCTCGAAATGACCACAGAAACACGATAAACTAGAGTCAAACACAATTTACAACAGGAAAGTAAATGGGAGAGAACAACAATATCTCCCACACAACAAAAGGCATTCTCATAGATATGAAACCATAGTAACACAAAATCCATGGAAAAAGCATCGACAGCTATGAAATATATTTTGAGGCCGACAAACTCTGCTTCAACGTGTAACAGATCCAATTTACATCGCCTGCAATTCTTTAGTCTGTTATTTTATATTAATAGTATTCTATGCAAACTGCAGTGAAAAAAAATGTAACCAGAGATCCAACCAGAGATGCATCATCCCAACATTGCAAACCCTAGGCAAACAAGAACAAGCACCAAATAAGAACCTAGCTAAGAAGCACCAAAAGGCCCAAGTGCAGGCACATGACCAGAACCCTGCAAAATCGAATCAAGCAACAATAAACAACATACAACGAAGAAAGAAGAAAGAAACAACCACTCCCCCAAGAACGATGTTGTTCCAATCACAATTGTAGAAACCCAAATGTGCAAACTGCAACAACACGAACAAGCAAGCAACAACAACGACAACATGCAAATAAGAAATCAGTGGCATGCAAAAAACAAGCATGGACCATTGAACCAACAATGCTGCTGGAGCATATAAATTTTAAAAATGGAAGAAAATGTCTTCTAACAAGCATGTTAAGTAACCATTCAACACTACCAAGCCTGCTAGGTAAACATTTAAGTCTGTCAGAAATGCACTGTAAACATTTAAGAAAAAAATTCAAAGTGGCAGGTCTCTGATGTATCCCAAAAAAATAATTACATTTTTTGTAACAATAGTTCGAACAGCAGAGAATGCATTGCAAAGCCAAACTTTGGATATTCCACCATATCCAACATTGCCATAAATTTACCTAACATAAAATGCTAAACCAAACATTCGAATTAATGCTAGCATTAATCCACCTTTGAGGAATGCATAAGAAAATATATAATTAAAAAATACCATATACGATCAAATGCTTTGGATATGCCAACATAGGGAATAGCGAAGCCAACAATAAGACCTACAATCCCTTGTCCAATCAGATCATGAGAAATATGTTACTTTTTTTTTATAGAAAAATCGATGTTTTTAGTTCCCTGGTTCCAACAATAGATAATATGGAAATATTTGTGGTCAAAGGACAGACTAATATGAAGTCAATGATTTATCGATCGCTATAGTCCCTCTATGCCTACGACAGGGACTAATAATGCAAAACACTTTCTCTTTGAAAAAAACAAATATAATATTTTATAAATGAATTTATAAAAAGAATTAAATATTTGGGTAAGTAAGAACAATATTAAGGACCTTTATCATAACTTTACAACAAAACTCTCAATTTGTAAAAATGAAAAATGACCAACCCATGGTATGGAAATTAGTGAAAGATTTCCAAAATAACTATCAAAGAAGCCTATGATGAGTCCATAAATGGTATAAAAACTCATAATTACAAAACAATAATTAAAAGAAAAAAGATACATGGCATAAATAGAAAGAAAAATTAACTTTAAACCTTTCTAAATTTTAACCCAAAAAGGTATGCAAATAAATTCTAAAACATAAAGGTAATTAAAAAAATATGATTGATATGAGTGATTAAAATTCAAACCTTAAAAATATTTATGAATCACGCCATATTTCAAACAATATTCACACCCTTATTATAAAGAAAAATGTTTTCGTTTTGGATGAAATTCAATTTGGGGTTAAGCATATAGAAAAAGGGAAAGATAGGGACATCAAATTTTATTAAGAAAAAAATATTTAAAATTGGAAGCATTTTTTCTTATCCCACATTCATAGAATTTTCAATATAGTAGTCAAATATGGTTTCCTTAAACCTTGCACTGAACACCTCATTGTTCCTATTTTTAAAAATGGTGACAAAAGTAACCACTAAAATTATAGAATCATCATGATTAGTCATATTTTATCCAAGTTATATTGAATCAGTATGGATAATAATATTAGATTATAGTTAAAAATTCATGGAAAAAGGTGTTGGGAAAGCAAGAATTGATGGTTCATCACACATATCTTGGGTTTAGTCGGTTGAGAGGTCAAACCTCATCTAGATAGAGTCGGTCGGACGATCGACCATCACACCATACCAGTTGGTCAAGTATTCGACGTGCCTGTTGGTCGGATAGTCGTCCAACAATTGAAGATAGTCGGGTGGTGGATCGACCGACCCAACAACAGACTACGAGTTGGAAAAATAGTAGATTGCGTCGAGTTCCATCGATCCAGCTTGAAAAAGTGGTTTTATGGAGTCAAATCTAACCACCGATGGTTATATGTGGACAAGATATTTCAGATTCTATGGGAGACATTTAGTTCTTGAGACAATAAAAGAGGAACCTTTGGGTCATTATCAACATGATGAATGTGAATTGAGATTACACAATATATCATGCATATCAAGAGGTGAAATATGAACTATGATGCTATGATCACAGTACATTGTGATTAAGTGCTATAATGATGTCTTTAGACACCACCTCTTTTCTTCAAAAAATTTCCCTTCTTTGATTATCTGCATTACTTTGTTCTTTGTTTCATGTCATGTTCCACATTATTCCCCAAAATGGTATCAAATCTGATGGTTTAAACCTCGATCCGTTATTTGCAAAACTTTTTGAGTCAGATCCATTTCATGACCGACTCTGGGTCAATGTTTTGTCAATTGGAACTTATTGAAACAAAATAATATGTCTAGATATCAAAGAGGGATTCAAAGATTGATCCTATTGTTCTAAATGAATACAATTATGTAGTATGGGCTCCATATATGGAATCCCTATTGAATATTAAGGGAATATGGTAGTATACCAAGGTTGCAATTCTAGATCCAACAGATGCTCCAACAAAATTTTCTATTGATGAGAAAAAGGATGAGGCTGTAGGGTCAGAAATACATACATCTTGGGGGAAAACCGATTTCACTTTAGTGGAATCGATTGTACTCATCTATTATGGAAGAATATAATGACCTTGTTCGACCAAGTCGACAAGAGCCACACCATGGATTTGGAGAAAGAGTTGATCTCTCGATCCTCTATCCTTTGAGAGAATGGAGGAATATTTGGCGTGTGTTAAGGAACTCCAATTGAAATTGGGTGAATGCAGAGAGAAATACAAGAAGAAGGATGTATAGCTCATGTAAATGGTCCTGATGAATTTGAGAACACCATTTGATGTGTTCATATCAACCTTCCACACCAACTGGAAATTATGCAAGGAAGATGGTAAGGACTACTCCTTTGAAGTTTTTTGTGAACTTTTGATTATTGATCAACATAGATTACTTGAAGAGGGAAAGCTTGGTGGTAGACACTAGGCCCACTTTCTCAAGGGTAAGGGAAAGATGGATTCCAAGAATAGAATGCAGTTTGATACTTATGCACATAAACCTACATATCATGATCAAGGACCCAAAGAAAACCACAACAAAGTCAAAATAAGAAGACATGTTGATATTTTGAAAAGACTGGACATGTCAAGAATAAATTATTTAAGAAGCAAGACGATTTAGAGGAGAATGTTAAAAGACTTGAAGGAGACATGTCGATTATTCGTCGACCCGCTGATATTTTCACCTTCCAATTTGGGACCAATCAAAACTTGATGTCTCATACTGTGGATAATGAATGGGTTGTCAACTCTAGGTGCACTCATCATATGGAAAAATATGCCACTTTATTCACGAGTGTAATACCTATGTTTCCCCCAGCTTGTAATTAATCATTAATTATAATCACCATGCTATGGCATGGGACCACTATAATTGTATTATTTGTATTTTCCCATGACTGACTGTGGGGGTGAAGCCTTGAAGTACTAGCCATGATATCACTAGAGGAAAGAGTGAAGAAAACTTTGGAGAAGGTTCATTAATCATATGACCCCAAATTTCCTCCTGTTGGGAATAACCAACCCTCTCTAGATCCCAAGGGGAGAAAGAAGTTAATAAAGGAAAGCATCGGTGGTTGAACCATCAACCACCCCCATGAATTGAAGCATGGTATGATTGAATAATGTCAGCCCAAAGTACCACAGGGTTTGGCAGACCAGGTTGACTCGAGTTTCCTTCTAACAGAAGGAACATGGTAGAACATGAAAAGAAACCTCCCAAGAAGGGTGTGCGGGAAAGGAGATAGAAGGATGTAGACAATCGAGAAGAGAGGAGGTGCATAATTCTCTATAGAGAGAAGGAGAGATGCACCGAGGAAGAAGGAACGATAGATGATATGCAAAAGACATGACCCGAGATGAAGATAGCGAGCTTGATGCTGAGGGAGCATCTGATAAACCTTGCAGAGGCTGTAACAGAGAAAGAAAACCTCCGAGGAACTACACAGAGTTCCCTAGTGATATCATGGCTTGGCATAGGGGTGGCCAGAGTGCTAAGAATGAATTCCTTCAAGCCTATGGTTGGGTGGAGAGGAGAACGCCCACAATCAGTCGGTCGGATGTAACTTATAATAGATAAGTATCTCTTTTACCCTGAGCTCATGAATCAAAATGCTTGATTGAATGTCTCTGTACATAAATTGAAATGCATGATTGAAATTTATGTGTTTAGAATTTAATTCTCTTAGTATTTGAATAGTTATTAGAAATGTTCTTTGATTCCTGTAAACTATATATCTATGTGATCCTGGATTTATATTAGTTCAGCTGTTAGAGATTCATGGGATGTGAGTCGGCAGGAGATTTGAGGTAGGATCGACTGAAATTCCTAAGTCCTGCAACCCTTTGAAGTTTACCTTAGCAAGAATGTCAAGTCTTAATTTTGTGGGAGAAGGGCGTTTTTCCTTAGACTATTCTCCCATCTGATTAAGGGCTCCCACCCAGGTCCTTAACCCCTTTGCTGAAAAAGGGAATTCATGCTTAAGCCCCTAAGTTTTCCCAAGGACCCATGTAACCAGGGCCTAGGAACCATGTGTTAGTCTGAAAGGAGTTAGCTCTTTCAGCTTCGGGACTTTGGGACTCGTGACTCCACATTCCTCGAAAGTAGCTGAAGGCTAAACTTGTGAATCAATAAGGATTGTCTATATGGAAATCCTGTATGAGTCATTCTTAGCCGTTAGATCGAGTATAGGAGGGGAGGTGTTAAGCACTTAGAAAAAGTCTAATTCAGGAGATTTGGTGAGGTATAGTGTCGAAACTATTGAACGTGAGAGTCGAAGAGTAAATCTGGACCGTCGAATATGAGAGGGCACACATCCATGCATCCACCGATGTCTGGGAGTCCAGTTACTCGACCAAGTAAGGGACGCGTGAATTCCTCTAGAGCTCTACGAGCTAGAGTGAATCTTGGCCATAGAAGCTAGGGATACGTGGAAGGAGATCCTGTAGTCCAAAGACTTCATACTCTGGAGGAATTTGGCTTGGGGTTTCAAAGTATGAGAAACACCGAAGCCTAAAGTTGCAGAGTAGATCTCGAATGTTGGTCGAGGAGGACGTGTGGCTCAATATCCACAAGTCTGGAGATTTATCCTTCAGGGTAATTGTGTTAAGTGGGTTTGGAAAGCGCCAAAGCCTACGGTCATGGGGTAGATCTTGACCGTTGGTCGAGGAGGACGCGTGGCATAAGATCCACGATTTCAAAGGTTTCTCCTTCGAGGGATTTTTATTGAGTGGGTTCGACAAGTGCCGAAGCCCAAAGTCGCAGAGTAGATCTCAACCATTGGTCAAGGAGGACATGTGGCATAAGATCCCTAAGTCTGGAGGTGGGGATTTGTGTTGAGTGGGTTCAACAAGCATTGAAGCCTGAGGTCACGGAGTATATCTCAACCATTGGTTGAGGAGGACACATGGCATAAGATCCATGGGTTTGGAGGTTTCTCCTTTGAGGGAATTGTCTTAAGAGAGATCGATAAGTACCGAAGGCCGAAGCCGCGAAGCAACGAGAGTCGTAGATTTAAGGATCTACGTGGAAACCTGCCAACCATTAGATCGAAGGGATGGGTGGTTACCGACCTGAGAGGATGTGGCTTGATGATGTCATCTGAGGTGACGTGGACTTGCATCATGCATGCCAAGTGTCACCCATTTTTGGAGGTTTCACATACCATTACACCTGTTAGGATATGACATGTGTCACTCCCTGTCAAGGACACATGTCAATCATGGACCCTCACCACTTGTCACCACCTAGCATTTGTGGCTAGTGACATACTCAGGACCCTGGGGGTTTGAATATCTTCAGACTTTGGGAGTTCGAGAGTTTGGCATAGCTTGGTAGAAAAGGAACATTCGACCAGAATCATTGAATGCCAAACGTTGTAGGGCTAAGGCCACGTGTCGAGATGTCAAAAAATCAAGATTTTAGCACAAGAGTGAAAAAAAGTTATGCTCAATGAGAATCACCGATTTTCAAAGGCCTATTGGAACAGGGGTAGACCCAGGATTCGACACTTCAACAATGCACCAACAGAACCCTAACTATTAGCCATTTAGGCAACACCTGCGAAGCAGATGAAGTATCACCCGAGGTAGAGGCAGGGGGGTTGTAGGACTCAAGTGTCTACAACCAAGCTGGGACACAGATTTGTGATTACAATACTTAATAGAGAACTTAGCCAACAATATGCATTAGATTATGATCCTCATTTAGATCGCAGATTTAACCCTCATTACAGAGCAATGCAGTAATAACCAATATATAAAACTTCTAATCACTTAGCACACATCATTATCTCAGATTTAGAATTCATTCACATCATTAAGCACTAAGATACAACATCAAATGAATTCATTATACATAACATCAACAACACTAAGAAAATAATCAAATGATCAACATCAACACAGGATGTATGTGGTTCACCCCAGTGTGGGGCTACGTCCACCAACTTCTTCTTCTTCTTCTTTATTGGTCTTCGATCTCCTTACATTTATATCCTCCTGTGCACAAAGCCACAGATCCCAACTCTGTAGTGGACAGGTGATCTAGGCACAATGCACTAGATCCACCTTCCTCAAAATCAGGTCAAGGCACAAAGCCAAGTCCACGATAGCACAGAGCACTTACACGTCTTGCACTAAGCCAAAATGAATCTATCATGCACATAGCCACTAGTATTCATGCACTAAGCTGATCAGATCTACCACATATGGTGCACATAGCCAACCGGATCTACTTCTTACAACGCTTAGCTACTTATTTATATCATTAAAAAAAGGCCTAATCATGGGTAAACCCATGGGCCGACATCCCTTAACCTGTTACATAAACCCTAAAACCCTTTGCTGGGTACACACGCCCACAAAACAAACGAGATCCCACGATCTCCACTCTGCCTGAGTTCTCCATCTTCGACTAGCCTGTCAAAGTCTCAAAAGTGGTCAAACATGAACAATGTTTCCTCAAAACTTGGTCGAGGGTCAACAGGCCCCCAACACTCACCTGTGACTTGATGCAAACGTGCCACCCAGGGCACGTCCGCTCCCACAGGACCTTCTCCTTGAACGGCCTGAAGAACTAAAATGCTCTTCAAACCCCCTTATCGGGAGTTCTCAACACCCACAGAATGCTCTTTATGGTTCCCCGTTTTCCTATCGGGAAATTGGGCCTTGCGTGATCGTGAGTCCCGCACTCACGAGATCGGGTCTCACAAATTCCCAAATCCCGATGACTATTTACTTCACGCCTTCCTTGCTCTTGTCGGGAATATCCCCGTCGGGAAATTGACCCTTACGAGGTCATAGACAACTTGCCTCGCAAATCCCCGATTCCCGATCTCCGATGCCACCTGGCATTGACCCACTGCAAGGCTTGACCTTCCAACACCTATCCTATGCTCTGGCACCTATGGCCCACACTCCAGTGGTGATCGAGAAATCGCGTATCGGAGTTTCGTGATTTCAGATGTGCTGGTTCACAGAACTTTCAAAGTTTCGAACCCCGATGTGCGATGACACCTGTCCCCCACTGAGATACTATGATTGTGGGATCGTCGCATTTGAGGATTTCGCGACTTCTCCTCCCGTGATTTCCTCGTCATCGAGAATCCTGAAATGTCGAACCCTAATGCACGTGTGAACTCTCTCCTCCACGTCACCGCTTCCTTCCGTTCTATCGGGTATCGCGAAATCGCGATTTCTAGTGCAACAATTCCGTTGTATGCGGAAACCCCGAAATGCCGAACCCCGAACCTTTCATATCCTTGGACATGTGTCCCTTACATCGAATGGCTCCGATCGTGTTGGGAAGTTGTGGATCGCGATTTCATTAGGCAAGAGTTTCAAGACTCCAGAAACCCCGATATCCCGAACTCCGACTCTCCAGGATCTCTCGCCACGTGTCCCTGCTGTTTGGATGGCTCTGATCCTATCGAGAAATCATGGATCGCGATTCCAACATGCAAGAGTTTCTTTCCTTTGGAAACTCCGATGCTCCAAACATCGACTCATCAGGATCTCCTGCCACGCGTCCTCGCCGATGGACGGTTCAAAACTCTTGTCGGGAAATCGCGGATCACGATTCCAACATGCGAGAGTTCTATGTCTTCGAAAACCCCGATTCTCCGATGAGCTGAACCTTGATGACTCCCTGGATCCTTGACATGTGTCCTACCGAGATCAAGGGCTAGGATTCCTTCTTGGGATTTCAAAACTTTCAAGGTCTCCGATTCTTACCCTATGCAGACCCGCCGACACCAATATCCCGATGTCTCCTCCGGGACTCCTCCTCTGCTCGCTGGGACTTAAACCCTGTGCAACTTCCTGAGATTTAACGGCTGACGAAATTTTGCCAATATTCTCTACGAATCTTGACCATCAATTTCTCCCTCCTTGAATATTTCTTGAGAATGGCTAAGTGTTCCTTCTCAGCACTTTCCCTTCAACGCCTGCACTTGAAATTCTTACTTGAAACATTTCACAGCACAACTTCCTGTGCTCTCCTTTGACGATACCAGGAAGGTGCTATACCTCCTAAGCTTTTCCACTTTGACTCTTCAGAGGAACTTGCGCACACTCCTTGCGCTCAACATTCAACAACTCCCCAAGTGTTGAATCCTTCCGACTCTGCGCACTTCCTGCAGCAGCAGTATTCAATCTCCTTTTTGCTCAGATTTACAACTAAGGCTTCTGCTTCAGCCTGCACACTCCTTGCACGGCTTCAACAACCCAAATCCACTTCTGGGT
>JASDQU010739243.1:225587-249595 GCA_032191745.1 Picea mariana | reverse complement strand
TGAACTATTTCTAGTAGGATATTGTGTTTTTTTGTATGTGATATAAGAACATTCTTTCGTTTATAGAATATTCTTGTGTGAACATATTTACTTCTTGCATTTTAGCTTCTTCTCTCTTATTATTTATCCTGAGATGATGAGTAGTCTATGCATTTGATTTCCTATATCAAACTAATCCAATTTTATCCTTGTATCTATGTGTTATTTAACTCTATTACTTCTTAATATCTATGTCAAAGAGGTGTTTGTATGGATTGGTGGCATTTATTGCAACTCATTAGTTATTGTAGTGGATCCTAGTTAGGATAGGATAGATTAGATTTTATTTTTGCAAGTAGTTAGCTTGCAACAACATTCTTCATTGCATTCATAACCATTTAATCATCCCCCCAAACCCAATAATGGAAGTCGGACCATAATTGTAATGGGTATCCTAAACCAAATGATGCATTGTCTAATTGGGAACATGTACCAAGGAGTACCCCTATCTTTTGAAGGGAATTTTCCCGAATCAATAGAATTGGAGCTAGAAGGAGGGCCTGAATTGTACGACTAGTGGTAATATTTAACGCTCACTTGGTTAGTTGTATGATAAAATCCCTATTGAACAACTACTACCACATATCTCTTCTAAGTAGGAAATTACCTTTGAATATCCTAAACCTCCATTAAAAAAAAATTATGTCAGGAGTCCATAAATAAACCCTGAAACTTTGTATGTTATCCCTAAAGTAGAGTTTGTTGAAACTCGACACATTAGCCACTCCTTCACCAAGTTACTTGTCCTCTTACCTGTAGCATCCACACTACCTAAGAGGAGAGATACCTGTAGACCTTTGAATCAATCTAATGTCATTTTTTACTCCATTGAGGATTTGGTTGACTATGCTCTATAAGAAATACCTCTATCATTGGACCAGATACCTCCAACACCTATAGGTTGTACCCCTCCTGGTTCTATAACACCAATATGAAAATGAACACTATGGACCTAATTCTGACGATAGCATGGCTCACAATCCGAACATATTCCCAACATGGATGTCTCAAGAAGCCTTAAAATTACATGGGATTATGCATGAACTTCCTAAATGTTCAGAAATACTTCTTTCGAAGTTTGACCCGAACAAAGATTTTTCCCAGGAAGATCACGTCAAGAAATTATATTTATCCATCCCACTCCTTGATGTCCACCATGAAGATGTGGTTTGTAGGATCTTCCCTTATAATTTTGAGAAAAAGGCATGTACATGGTATTACAAGCTATGAACTAGATCCATAACCTATTGGGATGACTTCGAGAAATCCTTCCTTCAAAAGTTCAAAGATGAGAAAAATCTTGCAACCTTATTCAAAGAACTAGTAGCCCTAAAAATGGAGAAAAAGGAGAAGGTCAAGGATTTCAACCAACTTTTCACAACCATGCTCAATAGGTTCTCTTGTGAGTATGCCACTATTGAATCCATGACTGTAGAATCTTACATTTTTTTCTTACACCCCTCGATAGGCATTTTTCTTAAGAGAGTGAAAATGGTTACTTTATCCCAAAATTTCAAAGAAGTCAAGGAGGTTGAGAAAGAGTTTCTCTCTTTGAGAAACTATCCTATAGCCAAGGAAACCAAAACAACTGGGAAAAAACCTTTACTCCTCACCAAAACTCCTGAAAAAGAACCAAAGGACTCAGATCGTGTATTCAATCTTGTTAAAAAGCTATCGAATGAAGTAGTGGATATCAATAAAAATGTTGGTAAAGAGTCTTCCAAGAAAAAACGTTTCCACATGTTCTTTAAAAATAATGATAACCTTTCTAAGCCACCAAAGATACCTGGTATTACATTAAATATGGATGATTTCGGTATGGACATCTTATTTTCCTATCACCAAATGAACCATTCCGAAAAAAAACATTCCATCAATGGATTAACTCCATGACCCTGGTCATCAAACAACTATTAGATCAACATGAAACTGTCGATGGCCAAAACAAAGAAACATAAAAAGAAGATACCAATTAGGAAAAGGACACAATAGAGGCATGAGCCATGTTTTTGTTGGACTGGTGTTTAGACTCAGATGACAAATGGGTTGAAGAAATTCATATAGGAGATACCCAGATCCCAAAAGTTTCTCCCTAATACTATAACTTGTTTACGAAATGGGGAATACCCAACACTCCTCTACCTTCAAAAAATTTCCCTATCTCTAGGAAAGTAATTCCTCCAATGGGTACTCAGAGTCCAAATAGTCTTTCACATGATGAAAATAATCCCAATACTTCACAGACAAACAAAACCCTGAACATATATGAAACTCATGCCTTATAATTCAACTTCTTTTAGTATCTCAAGAAAACCAAAGCCAATATTTCCTTGTATGATATTTGTGAACTTCCCTAGAAACTTTATCTCATTCTTGACACATTCAATTCTAATAACCCTCAGAAAAAGAATGTTGTTGTAATGGAAAACACTCCCAAACTTGTTGAAATGAAAACAAAAGAAAAGGATGAAACAAATTCTACCATAAAAGCAACTAGTATAGGGTCACACTCGAGATCCTAGGTCCCAACTTTTCTCCTCACATTTGAAATTTTCAGTTTCAACTGCTTAGCAGACTCAGGTGCTTCCTCAAATGTCATGCCCTACTCGGTTTGTCAAAAGATAAATGTTGTCTCAGAAAAGAGAATGAATAGGATCATACAATTAGATAGATCGGACATTAAAGTAATGTGTGAACTCAAAGAGGTCATTATTATATTAGATTATGACCCTATAGTGCATTAGGTTATTGATACTATTGTAGTAGATATTACAAAAGATTATAGTTTATTGTCGAGCATGGACTAGTTTGCAAAACTATAGGGCTATTTCTCTATAGACTAGAATCACCTATGGCTTCCATACAAGGGAAGAATGAACCAAATTAGAGTGGACAATGAATCCCACATACATCACATGGTAACTGAGGTTGAATGTGTGAATTAACCTACAATATTTTATCATACCGCATTAGGAAATTGTTTTTTATAGGATGACCATGGTTGCTATACAGAAAATCCATCTTCACTCCAAACATATGATCAATACAAACTCATTCATTTCACTCAAACTGAAGAAAACGACTGTAATATAGTATACGTAGATATTTTTTGTTTTGCTAACTCAATTTTAGGTGCTAACATTTGGAAAATTGTTCTTTGATGCCTCCAAACCACAAGAGGTAGTCAGGGTAGGTTGTATACTCATTGACCATAAAAATGTAAAACTCTTATATCCTACTGCCTATAGTTTGAATGTATCAACAATATTGTTGAATATGAAGCATTGGTCCAATGACTGAAGAAGGCTATTGATCTCAAGGTAAAATTCCTACGAGTTTTCTGTCATTTGGAAATAATTGTTAGATAGGTAAGGAATACTATTCACTACTTGTCATTCCATTTGAAACATTACTAGCATGAGTTATGGAACTTAATAAATTCTTTCGATTCCTTTAAAATTACTTCCATACATCATTCTATGAATGTTGTCACTGATACTTTAGCTAATCCACCATATCAATTCAAACCCCTAAATAATGGTTTTACTATCGAAATTATTTTCAGGCCTTACGTACCCTACAACATCACCAAGTGGAGGGTGTTCAATGATGAATCTTAGTTGATAGAGTTCCTTACCAGCACTGACATATTCTAGGATTTTGTGATAGATGATGAGATACATCATCATAATCTACATGATTATCAAGATGAGGCAAATAATATCAAGGCTAACTGGGTCCCAAGGAATGTACTATCACTTGAAAATATTTTTGATTTGTAGTTCAAATTTATAACAATAACGAATCCAAAGATGAATAGCTCAACCATTATGCATGCTTTGGTGAATCTAGGCACTCCAAAACAACTCAAACTTATCAACGTAGGAACTTTTTATTTGAAGGAAAAGAAACATACCTTCACAAAGTTTTTCAAGATGTATTGGGATGTATTGGCATGGACCTACAAATATATGAAAAAATATGACACTCACATCATTCAAGGAATCATTACCATCAAATAGGGTGTCAAACATTTTTCAGAGAAACTAAAAAATATTCTTCCCACTGTTGAGTCACTAATCCAAAAGGATCTAAAAACGTTACTAGATGCCAAATATGGTACCTGTTATAAAGAAGTCAGGGGATATTAGGCTATGTGTAGATTTTGGAAATCTAAACTGAGCCTCTAAAAAATATAAATACCATGTTCCCCCTATGGAACAGATGCTCCATCTTGTCTCTATTTATCAAATGATTTCTCTTATATATGGGTTTTCTGGATATAATGAGGTTCTCATAGCATAACCTAACTAACTGAAGACCACTTTCTTTGGCTTGATTGACGTAGGTGAAAATTCACAAATGTAAATGGACATAGTTTTTAAAGGAATGATTGGTCAGAGTGTGGTGATCTACCTTGACGATGTTATGATGTATTCCAAGAAGAGAGTTGATCACCTCGACCATGTGAAATATATATTTTAAAGATGTAGTAAGTACAACATCTCTCTGAATCCTAAGAATGCCATCTTCACTATTTTAGAAGGAAAAATATTGGGGAACATTATTTCTAAGGATGGGGTTTATGCACTAAATCCATCAGGAAGATCCCATTTGTCAAGAAGGAATATTTTGAGAAACTTGATACTGCTATAGCATCTTCCCCTGCACTTGATAGTCTAGACTTCTCCAAAGACATATTGTTGTACAAATTTTCTTCGAATAATTCTCTTGCAAGGATCCTCACCCAAAAGGATTAAAAAGGGAATGAATTCCCCATAGCATTCATGAGCATGGGGCTTCAAGGTGATGAAACAAAATATCCATCAATGGACAAGAAAGATTCTTCTATCCACAAAGAAATCAAATAATTCAGGCCTTATATACAAAAGAATCACATCAAGATGATTGTCCCTCACTTAACAATTAGATCTATCTTTGTACAAAAGGAGTTGGGTGAAAGGAAAGGAAGCTAGATGAATGTTTTGAAATAATTTGAATTGGAATTTAAGCAAGAAACTGTAGTCAAAGGTCAATGAATTTGCAGTAAGAAACTGAGGCGATGGATTTCAAACACTAGAAGGAAGAAAGATGGAAAGGAAAACCAATATTGGATGCACAACAACCTCCTTATGTGAGAACACTAGAGAATTCATGGTACAATGACCTCAAGAAGTATCTTCAGCATGACATTTCCCCCTAACACCTCAATGCTTAGCAGAAAATTCCACTTATAGTAAAATATTTGCAATACCAGATAGTCCATGGTATTCTTTTTAGAAGCATTTGTGATAAAGTTATCCTTCGATGCCTCGAGAAATAATATGTTGACCAATTCCTCAAGGAATTTAACGATGGACCAACTAGAGGACATTTCGTAGTAGAAACCATAGCTCACAATATCCTATAATATAGGTAATATTCCCCTATGATGTTTAAAGAGGCTCATTGTTACGCTCAGACCTGTAACATTTGCAAAAATCAGTTGGAAGAGAAAGTAGATCTAATGTTTTCGAAAACACAGGTATTCCAATAGAGGATGAACACCTTCAGTAACCACTCACATAACCAGATCAAAGGTCAACACACCGATGTTTTCATGTGGTAAAACCACTACGGGGAAACATCCACATCCCTAGCCAATGTGACCACTTGGAGTAGTTTATTAATGCAAAATAAAAAATATTATAGAGATATTTTACAAGATATTTTATCACAATCGATCATTGGAAAATGACCCTCCATGCTTTTTAAATAGAGATCATGGACCAATCGGGTGTTAAGCCATGGATCAATGTGATCCGAATTATTTTCGACACAAAATGGGAGCAGAGATATAATAAAGAAATGTACAGAGATATCTGGGATATCAAATATAATAATAGAAATGTATCATATATGCAACCATAAACACAGAGATACAATAGTACACAATTTTCTATTAAAGAGCGAAAATGTACAAAAACTGTAAAAATCCAGAGTGAAAGACTCGTTAGAATGGTGGCAGCTTATCTCTGAGAAGAGATGTGTCCGCTACTCGCATTCAAAAGAAGATGATTTTACAATGAGGCTCCAAATTCCTTTTTATAATAAATAAAATCCAAAACCATAACCCCAGAAGATGAAAAACCAATAGTTTTGTGGACCTTGTTTTGGGTAGTTTGGTGTATCAACTTCCCGGGGGCGTAACTTTGGCATACGATATCCATTTGGGGCACATAATATCTTGTTGGAAAGGTATCATCGAGGAGATTCATTTAGGGGGATCAATAAGATCCTTTGGTTATCATTGAGAATCTTGATCACGAAAAACCTTCATTTAGGCCCCCAAATGGCCCCGAAAGTTAAAAACTGCTAAAAATAGTAAATTACCAAAATTGCCAGAAAATTGTTTTGTGCCAGTTGGAAAAGGTGGGTGGCCACCGATATCCACCTGTATCAATCCTCCCTCCTTAGAAATCAATGGTATCCATTGCATTGATTTCCCATGGGAGAGGGAAAAACATTTGTTGAATTTGCATCTTGATGAGATGCTTTCCTTGTTGGAGAAGTTGTGTTGCTTAGCTTGTTGAAGGTTGTCACGAACATGTGGTTAGAAGGGTTGGACATTTTTAACCAATTTGGCTACATGATATGCCTATGTACAGAAGGAATCTTTACACTTTGTTTCAATCTTGTCGACCTACTTCTATTGGAGAGAAGGTGCTTGGGCTGAGGCTATAGTGGTTGCAGTATCCTTCTATTCACCTTTTGAACAAATTGTGAAGAAGATGAATTTTATAGTGTAATATACTACCTTGCGGAAATGTTTAGGTGGAACAGTAGTTGGAAGTACCTCTGGTATTCTATAGAGATGACCCCCCAGAGAAACAATGAGACTACGAGATTGAGACTCATAAACAACATGGCGCTTCCACATACATGGTTGGCCCAAGAGAAAATCACAGACATCAAGTGGGGCAACATCACATTATACCTCATCCTTGAATGACTGGATGTCATATGAAAATTGACACTATTGGCTAACACAGAGATCTCATCCCTGGTGAAGCCACCCATTGTTGTATGGATGCGGGTGTGGTGTTGTTGACAATCCAAACTATTTGATGACCTCTATTGAGATGAGGTTCTTCTGGCTTCCGCTATCAACAATAAAATGCAGTGCGGTCCCCTTCACCCACATATGTGAATGAAAAAGGCACTCCCCTTGTTTAGTATCTGTTGGTTCTTCTGGTTGAATTGTTGCGGTCACAACAATAGTAGTAGGGTCTGCTTCAATGATCTATCTTTTACCATTATTCTCATAATCAAATTCTAAATCAGGGTTAGGCTCCTTGTCTTTGATCTTAGCTACCAATGACTATTTTGAGAGACATTCCTCGGTGTTGTGTTAGGGGATTTTATGGAAATCACACCATTTTCCACTATCCTTCTTTGTCTTCCTGTGACCCTTCTTTTCATGTGGCTTGGACTGGTTTTCAGGAGACTGCTTTTTAGGGTTGTATTTATCATACTTTGTTTGTTGCAGATTTGCAGACCCAAACTCTCGTTTGTTCTGGTTCTTAAACTTATGCTCAATTTCAACAACATGTCAATAAGCAGCACCAAGTGATGATATGTCCAAAAAATCCATTTTAGTTTGGATGTATCAGTGTAGAGCCCAAAGGTATTTCAAAACCAAATGTCGTTCAGAGTCTTTGATACCCAACTTGGTGTGCAAGGTATTGAAGGTATTGGTGAACTCCGGAACTACTTGGCCCCTATCTTTATGTAGTGTGGTCCACCTCATGTATTGGTCTGCATAGTTACCAAGAAGGTAATATTGTTTCTTTACCACATCCAAAAAAATATCCCAAGTGGGCTTGACCCCATATATTCCAGAATCCTCTATGGAGATTTTCTACCAGTAAGTTTCCCACCAATGTTTGACATGGGGGAGAGATTTAAGGAGTGCGAAGGTAATATTTTCCCTATTAGAAAAATTATGAACAGAGAAATAACCTTCTAATAGATTTAACCATTTGTCTAGGGCATCCGCATCTATCTGACCTTCAAATACGAGAATATAACAATTAACCTGTACCTTGAAAGGAGAGGTTCTTCCAAAGTGGTTGTTTGATGAATATGTGCATGTTTCTATCGCCAGGCATTGAAGGATGTGGGAAAAATTATCCATCATTTCATCCCTCTGTTGCGTGAGAGATTGCTCAAGCAATAGATTGATAGAATCGTCTTCTCCATCGTTTTTCTTTTCTTCCGCCATGGAGGCTTTCTTGGGCATGTGAGAGAGATTTTCTTCAAGAGAGACAAGCTTGAGACCCAAATTTCTATACTGAGACCTCGTCAGTGACATGCTCTGAAAAAAAATGGTCAAGAGAAACCTACTCTGATACCACTGATCCAGATTATTTTCGGCACGAAATGAAAGAGGAGATATAATAAATCAATGTACAAATATATCTCAGATATCCAATAATATGACAAAAATGTATCAAAGGTGAAACCATAAACACAGAGATACAGTAGTACACAATTTTCTTTTAATGAGAGAAAATGTACAAATATTATAAAAATATAGAGTGAAAGATTCGCTAGAATGGTGGCATCTTATCTCTGAGAAGAGATGTGTCCTCTACTCACATTCAAAAGAAGATAATTTTACAATGAGGCTCCAAATGAATTTTTATCATAAATAAAATCCAAAACCCTAACCTCGGAAGATGAAAATCCAACAATTTTGTGGACCCCGTTTTGGGTAGTTTGGTGTATCAACTTCATGGGGGCGTAACTTTGGCATACGATCTTTGTTTGGGGTGCATGATAGCTCTTTGGAAAGGTATCATCAAGGAGATTCATTTAGGGGTCTCAATTAGAGACTTTAGTTATCAATGAGAAGTGCGATCCCAAAAAACCTTCATTTAGGCCCTCAAATTGGCCTCCGAAGTAAAAAACTGCTAAAAATAGTAAATTACCAAAATTGCCAGAAAATTGTTTTGAGCCAGTTAGAAAAGGTGGGTGGCCACCGATATCCACCTATATAATAATGGTCGTTAATATCTAGGAGAGTATGAACCATCATATAACTCTATGTTGGTAACAAATTGTGACCGTTGGATTTCCTAATTACAAATTCATACTAATGCATACTAAAGAAACACACTAAGAAACACACTTTTACCTAACGAGACATTAGACCAAGTAGATCTTAACTAACTTGTAAGTGTCTAAATATCCTAAAATCCCCCCTTAAGAACAACTTGGGATAGGATCAAAGGATTTACAATGTTGACACAATAGGAGGAGGAAGGAGGAATTAGAGCCTCCCCCCTTAATGACAAGTTCCTAAACTCCTAACATAGATCGAATTTTGGAAAACTTCGCTTCTATAAGAGACATTGTGAAAATTTCTGCAACTTGATCTTCTTTAGGGCAAAAGATCACTTCAATAACTTGATCATGAATGATCTTTCTGATGAAGTACATGTGTATCTTGATGTACTTGTTGCACTAATATTGAACTGGTTCTTTGGCGAGCTTGATGTCACTTTGATTGTTGCACCAAAGGCAAATCAGATGTGATTGCTTGAATCAAAACTATGAAAGGATTTTTCAAAGACACAAGGCTTCCTGACTTGCATTTATCGTTACTCGGTGCTCTGATTTTGCTGATGAAAGTGAAATAACTTGCTATTTCTTATAGGTCCAAGTGAAAGGTCTTGAACCAAGGTTGAAAAAATAATCTGCAGTAGACTTTCGATCATCAAGGTCATTGGCCCAATCTGAATCATTGAAACCAACCAATAAAGGAGTCCACCCTAAACTGTAATGTATCCTGAACTAAATTGTACCATGGACATAGAGAAGTATCCTTTTAGCTTTTTTCCAATGGCTTTCATGGGGCGTTTTCATATGCCAGACAACAAGACCAGTACAAAAGAAATATTAGGATGAGTATGAGTCAAGTATAAGAGGATACCAACTAACTAATGGTATAGGGTGGCATCAACTTCAGGAGAAGTATAGGTGGAAGTAAGCTTGACTCCGTAGTGTAAGGGAGAAGGGGATGGTTTACAATCATCCATTTGAAAGCGACGAACAAGGTCACAAGCATACTTAGATTAGGAAAGAAAAATTCTTTCCTTGGTTTTCAAAACTTGGAGGCCAAGGATATAGTGCAAAAATCCTAAGTCTGCCATTTCAAATTTCTTCTTAAGGCTAGTTTTCACATGGTTTAAAAGTTTTGATTCACTACCAGTAAGGATAAGGTCATCAACATAAAGGAGACAGATTATGAGATGGCTTCCTACTTTCTTGGTATAGACATTAGGATCAGAATGGCATCTAGAGAATCTGGTGTCAATAAAAAAGTTGTCCATTTTGGCATACCAAGTTCGAGGAGCTTTATTAAGACCATAAAGAGATTTATTAAGGCGACAAACAAGGCTAGAGTCATTATGGACATAGTCAGGAGGTTGTTCCATGTAGATTTCATCTTGCAAATATCCATGCAAGAAGGTGGATTTAACATCCATCTTATGTAACTCCCATTTATGTGAGGCAGCAAGGGAAAGAACAAGGCATATGGAATTAATTTTTTCTACAAGGGCAAAGGTTTCATTATAGTTGATTCCTTCAACTTGGGAAAATACTTTGGCAACTAACCAAGCCTTGTGTCTTTCAACACTTCCATATTATGCATACTTAGTTCTGTAGACCCATTAACATATGACAAGTTTTCTTCCTTTTGGAAGAGGTACAAGATCCCAAGTATCGTTTTCCACTAAAGAACGATACTCTTCATTCATCGTTGTCTCCCAATCTAGATGACCTGAAGCTTCAACAAATGTCTTTGGATCATCAGTCTCTAAAACTTGAGACAAAAGAGAAGAGGGTCACTAGAACTGTGAACATGTTCGATGTTGATCTAAAGGATCACCGACAAGACCACCAGTTGTTTCTCATGTTGAATAGACCCATCTAGGAAGCGATGGAACTGGTGTTGGTTCAGGTTCAAAGGACTCATCTGGAGGAAGGTGAGCAGGCGGAGGTGGATTTCCATCCTCACTGTCATCATTTGAAGAAGAAAACCATAATAGGAACAAAAGAAGGCACAAACGTCGAAGATGGATTGCAGGCTGAAGAAGGAACAATCATCGAATTAGGCTCGCAGGCCAAGAGATTTTCATCAAATTTAACATCTCTTCTAATAACAATTTCATTACAATTTGGTTGAAGAAGTCTATAACCTTTGACATCTTTAGAATAACCAACAAACATGCACTTCTCACTTTTAGGATGCAATACTTTTATTTTCTCATCGGGAATGTGAGCCCATGCTATACTACCAAATACACAGAAGTGACTTACATCTGGTTTAATTTTATTCCAAGCTTCTTTCGATGTTATATTTTTAAGAGCCTTTGTGGGAGTGCGATTGACTATGTAATTTTCACAGTTGATTGCTTCTGACCAATACTTTAGACTTAATCCCTTTGATTGGATCATACAATTAGCCATTTATTTTAATGTGCGGTTCTTTCTCTTAGAAACACCATTTTGTTGTGGTCTATATGGAACAATGTGTTGCATTTGGATGCCCTGTGTAGTGCAGTAACTTGTAAAATTATTGTTCACATATTCACCTCCATTATCTATTCTTAACTTTTGAATTTGATGTCCATATTTCTTTTCTACAAGGGTCTTGTAGGCCAAAAACTTGTCGAAAACTTTGCCCTTAAGTTTTAAGAAGTAAACTCAAGTACGTCTTGAAAAATCATCAATGAAAGTTAATAAATACTTACACCCATAAAAAGAAGGAGAAGAAAGTGGATGACACAAATCACTATGAGCAAGTTGCAAAGGGTCTGAGGCATGCCAAGAGGCATTTTTTTCAAAAATATCCTGATGACGTTTGTCGAGAACACAACTGGCACAAACACCATCTATGCATGAAACAAGAGGAAGACGATTCACTATCTATTGATTACATAGTTTCTTCAATGAGCAATGGTTTAGATGACCAAACTGCTCATGCAAAATTTTTCTCAAGTCATCGCTATGAGCAACAAAAACTGATGGAAAAGATGATAACCCAAAGTTGTCAAACTTGTACAACCTGGTAATATCATCAGCAGTTACAGTTGCAAGAACATGATTAGGATCTTTTAGATCCTTGATTACAACTTAGTGAGGTGAAAACTCTAAGGTTTTACCTTCACCTGAATGAGTGATTTGATATACTTATAGAAGGTTATAAGAAAGACTTGGAACACATAATACATCATTGAAATGACCATTATCTACTTGAATTGCTCCAGATCCTACAACACTAAGAGATCTATCATCACCAACAAATATTTTATTGGTGTTACATTCATTTAGAGTAGAAAATATGTCTTTATCCTTAGTCATATGATAAGATTCTCCTGAATCAATAAGCCACTCATCAGAAGAAGAAGTAGAAGTTGAATTGAAAGAGAAACCAGAACTGGAAAGTGCATGTCCTTGAGAAGAATAAGAAGAAGTAGAATCAATATTGATGTTGTGCTTCTTCATAGCTGCTTCTAAAGATGCCATCTTCTTGAAACATTTGGACTCATCATGACCATCTTTATCACAAAATTTGCAATGTATGTCAGTCTTCTTATTTTTATATTTTGCTCCATTGTCACCATTAGGAGTTGAAGCTCTCTAAGCGGGTTTGGGACCCTTATGTTTCTTGTTGTTGTAGTGAGGATGTTGCTTCTTGGGATTCTTAGGTTAATCGTTATGTTGGGAAACTAAGTCTTTGTTGGAGGTACCTGCAATGTTGATCACTCCAAGTTTTACAAGCTTATCTTCATCTCTAGTCAAGGAAGTGTTAGCATCGGAAGTCACTCCTGGATTGCTTGCAAGAGCAGAGCCCGATGCCCATCAGGTTTTATGTCATGCTTTGATAAATGGGCGATCAAATGGGTAGAGACTCGAGGAGATATCACTCTAACTCGGGGACTGGATCTGGTACGTAAAGAGCAAAGGAGGTCTGGAATCCTAACTTCAGCCAGTGGGTTGATTAAAAGATGAGCAGGTGGAAGACTTAGTAAGAAAGGTGAACAAACAGCTCTGGGCAACAGGCTTATAAAGATTTGTAGGGGAAAAACTCTGAATGCAGGATCCTCCTGGTTCAAGGCTTCAAGAAACTGAATAGAAGACTTGACTGGATCCTCCAACTCCAAGTCATTCAGTGTTAAGGAAATCACAGGAAACGATTAGAGACTCTGTAACTATTATAGTGATCCATTACAACATCATCCTATAACAGCTACAACTCGACTGGATCCTCCAATTTCGAGCTGCTCTAACACAGTATAACAAATATGTAAAGAAACTTGCATTCATAAGGCAAGAAGTCTTAGAAGTCTATACATAACCAGAGCATCAGTGCTTCATTAAAGTTTTACAACCGGGAGCTCTGCTCAACCATCGATCCTCTACAAAATGGAGAAAATGCCTACATATACTTGGAATTGACTCAGGCACTGAAGGTGCAATCATATCATGAATTCAATGCTTGACGTTGAGGAGCTTCTCTATCAGGATGGGCTGTCAGTCTGCCTCAATCAAATCTGTCCTCTGCTCCCCTGTCATACGCCTCCTTAATTCAGCATGGCTCGCACCAGGGGGTAGCTGAGCCCTTTGAATATTGAGCTGGCGTGTGCAGGTTCCTCTGGTGAGTTGGAGACTCGACATGGATTTCATGAATAGAATCGGTACAAGGGACCCTCCTGGGTAAATTTCAGCTGGGACCTCCATACTCTGCAATAAATGGGTGATGCGAGGCTTCACCCACCCTCTTTCTCCTTTTCTGCTGAGCCGAAGTGGCTCTTTAGATTCCCGAGTGGAATCCCTGATGAAAACCTGACCTAGTCCACAGGTCTCTTCTTCTTTCCTCATGGTCTCCTGTACCTCACTGTGACTTTTTCTCGACTCTGTATCGGGTTTCGGGGTTTCGCGTTCCCTGTTGTCAAGAGTTCTTGACCCTTTGAACTCCCGATCACCGATTCTCCGATGAGTGCTCTTTTGCCCTTAGCCCCTCCTGGCTAGGCTCAGATCCATACGACCATGCATCCACAAGACCACAACCTTGTGTCTCCCGTCGGGGTTTTGGCCTTCCTGTCATCGGGAATTTCTAACCCTTAAAAATTTTGATCCTTGAATTACCGATGTGCTCCTTCACGCGCTAGCCCTTCCATCTCAGCTCCCACTCATATGACCTACTCCCATGACGACAACCTTATCTCGTCGAGGCTACGGGGTTTGCGAGTTCGAGATGCATGAACTCCTTGCTTCCAGGATATCTGATATCCCGATTCCCGATGAAGCCCTCCTGTGGAGATTTCGTCAATGGCGCTAGATGATATCACTAACAAGAAATAACGCTAACCTTAGGCTCCATGGGGGATAGATTCATCCCTGCGATGCTCTAAGAACTTATTTGCAGTTCCAGTGCCTTGCTGTTGAGCTATGGAGTCACTGAAAACATCCCGCTACTGAAAATATAGGCCAAAAAATAAAAGTAACAAAATAAAGCTACATGCCCGAAGGAGCTTATTTATATACAATCCTAAACTAATAAACTATTTTACATGGGCTAGGTGAAAGAGAACTTCCACCATAGCCATTCAAGCATCATCCTGGATAGAAGCTTCTTCCTTCTATCGATGATCACCAGCAGATGGTGTAATGGCTGTGACAGCAAAATGGCTAGACTCTTCAACTCCTCCTTACAGGCTGGAGTTGAGATGAAATAGGGTGGCTCCAAGGCATAGGGGAAATGCCACTCCATATATTTCCTGACAAGGTCATCGAATGAGTGGCCATTTACAAGGAATTGGAAAAATACAACCTCTTCTGCTACACAGTTGTTCACACGCGGCCGAATGTCTCTGATAACCACAGGTGGGTGAATAACTGAAGTAGGCTCACTGATCTCAGGTGGTGGCTGCTCACTGACTGACTCTGCGCAGTCTGTAAACTACATCTTCGACTACTCCTCTGGCTCTTATGGTGCCTCTTATTGGCTCTCCCAAGGGTCAGAGTCGTAATCATCATAGATAGGACCTGTGGGAAAGATCTACTTTTCAATTTGCTGCTCAGGGGGGCTGATTTCCTCGCATTGTCTTTCATTTATGAGCAGAGGATAAGGCTCTGCAACCTGCTCTTGGAAATCCAACATATCGAGCTCAGACTCTGATTCGTAACTGTCATAAGTGGTCTAGATGCTCTAACAAGAAAAAGGTGATGTCGGGCTCTGCTGCTCCTCTTCCAGATAATCATTGAAGTCGGGGGGAGACAAAGCTTCTCCAACTTGCAGAAATGGAACTATCCCCCGCTCCTCTGTTTCAACCCCGAATGTAAACACATCGTGGAAATCTCATGAAGGAAAAGAGAGCAATCCTATTCCACAGCTACCTCTTTATTGATTTGATCTGAGACAGTAATCTCATCGGGGGTAGATGCCAACTCATCTAATAAATCTTCAACAATCTCTTCAAAAGAGTTGCTCAGAGCGTCTGCCTCAAGGACTGGAAAATCCTCTACACAGTCTTCATATTTCAACCCTTCTAATTGGGCAGAGAGATAGTTCACCTGCTCTATCAGCTTACTCAGGGTGCCATCCTCCTCTCTGTGAACTTTATCACTTTCATAACCTACCTCGGATGAAGATGAATGGGGAGGAGAAGGGACTGTGTTCTGATACAGGTCATCAAGATCCTCCCCACAGATTTCGTCAGAAACAACTTTCTCTTGTATAGAGTTGTGGTATCCCTCACAACAATTATGACAAATTAACTCAAGAGGATACAGCCTCTGACAATAGGTGGTGAAAGCTGCATGGAATCCATGGAGTGAAGAAATGCTAGCAGGGGGTAAAGAATGGTACCATTTACACGCATCCCCTACTAACGAGAACATGAACATCTTCAGTAACACATCCTCATGATGAATCTCCCACTGACGCATGAGTTCATGAAACTCACTGAGGTGCTGAGCAGGGTTTTCCTCTTCACACTTTCCAAATATGGGCAAATAATCTCCCCATTCATCCAGAGAGGGGACAACATTAGGAAAACCAGGAATAGCAGAAAAATTAAAAGGAGCAAACCTGCGAGCAAGGATTTTCTCCATATCGAACCAGTGGAGTCACCAATTGATCCTTGAATCATGGAGTCGCCAGGTGAAAGATGCATAGCTTCAAATATGCCTGATCCTTGTTCACCATCAAAGGCCAGATCTTAACGTTGTCGTTACCCCAGGAAGCTTCTCAGACTAAGAAAGAAGCTGCTGAAACTTTCTCGAGAAAGCTCCTTAGGGTCGACTTTCAGGTGTGCTGACAGTAGTCACAGCTGAAACAGTGATGTGCAAACAATGGAATCGCCACAGTGGAGTCGCTAGGTGAATAGTAGCAATCTTTAAGGTCTCTGATGTATGATGCACCTTCAGAACCAGAGGCTCAATGTCATTCTGCCCAAGGAAAATCTTCAACTTCGTCCCCGGCAACGGCGCCAGAAATGTTAGCGTCGGAAGTCACTCCTGGATTGGTTGCAGGAGCAGAGCTCGACGCCCATCAGTTTTTATGTCACGGTTTGATAAATGGGCGATCAAATGGGTAGAGACTCGAGGAGATATCACTCTAACTCGGGGACTGGATCTGGTACGTAAAGAACAAAGGAGGTCTGGAATCCTAACTTCAACCAGTGGGTTGATTAAAAGATGAGCAGGTGGAAGACTTAGTAAGAAAGGTGAACAAACGGCTCTGGGCAACAGGCTTACAGTGGTTTGTAGGGGAAAAACTCTAAACGCAGGATCCTCTTGGTTCAGGGCTTTAAGAAACTGAATAGAATACTTGACTGGATCCTCTAATTCCAAGTCATTCAACATTAAGGAAATCACAGGAACCGATTAGAGACTCCCTAACTATTACAGTGATCCATTACAACATCATCCAATAACAGCTACAACTCGACTGGATCCTCCAATTCCGATCTTCTCTAACACAGTATAACAAAGATGTAAAGAAACTAGCATTCATATGGAAAGAAGTCTCAGAAGTCGATACATAACCAGAGCATCAGTGCTTCATTAAAGCTTTACAACCAGGAGCTCTGCTCAACCATCGATCCTCTACAAAATGGCGAAAATGCCTACATATACTTGGAACTGACTCAGGTGCTGAAGGCGCGATCATATCATGAATTCAATGCTTGACGTTGAGAAGCTTCTCTATCAGGATGGGCTATTAGTCTGCCTCAATCAAATCTATCCTCTGCTCCTCTGTCATACGCCTCCTTAATTCAGCATGGCTCACGCTAGGGGGTAGCTGAGCCCTTTGAATATTGAACTAGCATGTGTAGGTTTCTCTGGTGAGTTGGAGACTCGACGTGGATTTCCTGAAGAGAACCGGTACAAGGCACCCTCCTGGCTAAATTTCAGCCGGGACCTCCATACTCTGCAATAAATGGGTGACGCGAGGCTTCACCCACCCTCTTTCTCCTTTTCTGCTGAGATGAAGCGGCTCTTTAGATCCCCGAGTGGAATCCCTGATGAAAATATGACCCAGTCCACAGGTCTCTTCTTATTTCCTCACGGTCTCCTGTACTTCACCGTGACTTTTCCCCGAATCTGTATCGGGTTTCGAGGTTTCGCGTTCCTCGTTGTCAAGAGTTCATGACCCTTTGAACTCTCGATCACCGATTCTCCAATGAGCACTCTTTTTCCCTTGGCCCCTCCTGGCTAGGCTCAAGTCCATACGACCATGCGTCCACAAGACCGCAGCCTTGTGTCTCTCGTCGGGGTTTCAGCCTTCCTGATGTCCTGAATTTCTAACCCTTAGAATTTTCAATCCCCGAATTACTGATGCGCTCCTTCACGTGCTGACCCTTCCGGCTCAGCTCCCGCTCATATGACCTACTCCCGTGACCACAACCTTATCCTGTTGGGGCTACGAGGTTTGCGAGTTCGAGATGCACGAACTCCTTGCTTCCGGGATCTCCGATATCCCGATTCCTGATGAAGCCCTCCTGTGGAGCTTTCGCCGATGGCACTAGATGATATCACTAACAAGAAATATCGCTAACAGGAAGCACAAAAGGACTCAAGACTGGGTTTTTGATAATCTTTCCCTAGAGCCTCTCTCATGGCATAAAAAGTTAATACAAACATAGAATATGCACTACCTAGCTTAGAAAGAATAAGATATATGCAACGCTCTTCCTCCATTTCTATCTCACACTCTTCACATAATATTCTGATTGTTTTGAACGTAGATAGATAGTCTCCAAGGAAAGAAACATCACTTGGACTTAAGCTCAATACTTGATTTTCTAACTATTGTGCTTGAATAATATTGATTTTAACAAACACAGATTCAATCTTTTCCCAAGCTTCATGGGGGTCATCAATTTCTTTAAGGTGGAACCTTAAATCATGAGAGATGGACATTCTCATTATTACACATGCTTTGTCAGTCCTGTTATCCCGTTTGACATTCATATCATCATCAGTGGGTTCCTTTTCCTTTCCCAATGTAATCTAGTACAAGCCTTTACTTCTTAATAAATCTTCCATATGAGATTTCCATTGGAAGTAGTTGGTGCTGGTAAGGAAGAAATTAATTGTAGAAGCCATATTAAATATGAAGATAATATGGATTTAAAAATTGAAAATAATGATTTGGATGGAAATATCTCGAAATGTTATGCAGTTTAAAAAAAAACATCACTAAAAACAGACTTTGAATGTGAGAGTTATGCCCTTTTTAAGAAAGGCATAAACGATAACCAAAGGACCAAATGATAGTGTAAGTTGCTTTATGAAGTGACCCACTTTTATAAAGAGAAGCGGGGATTAATTTTACAATGAAGCTACTTTATAAAACAAAATTTGCATGCAAAAAAAATAACTCTAAAATAAAATATTAAAGCTACTTATAGTGATTCACTTTTATACTTGAAGTGAAATACACTTTACAATTTCAGCATGAACTTTTTTAAAAAAAGTAACTAAAGATATACTTGAACTCAATACCTCTTACTTAATAAGACAACTTTTAACCAAATAGTCTAACAAAACATATTGTATTTTTTAGGAAGAGGACTAGGGGTGTTGTTCTTCTCAATGACAACAAGGGTTAGATCTTGGTTAGCTTACCCAGAAGATGCACCTTTTCCTATATGTTTATGATTTGTCAAGATCACACAGGGAGTGGGGAAAAGAGAATACATAGATCTAAAAAAGTAGCAACCCGGAAATAAATAATACAAAACTGAAATAAAACCAAAATAATACTCTGCAAAAATTGAAAAAATCCGTATGCAGGCTTTATACCTTCGGATTTGACCGAAATGGTCGTATCTTGGGAAAACGAAAACCTTTTCGAGTGAAATGAAAAGTGTTCCTAAATGAAACAAGTGCTCTAGATTCAATTGAATAGACCTATAATCCCATAAATGTATGAAAATGTATGAAAATGTAGATGAGACAACTCGGCTTCACGATCTTGATCTACAACAGGAGCAGGTCTTCAAACATGCTAGATACCATGTTCGACAAAATAGGTACTCCAATAGAGGAAGAACACCTTCAATAACCACTCACATAACCATATCAAATATCAACACACCAATTTTTTCACGTGTTAAAACCCCTACAGGGAAACATCCACAGCCCTAGCCAATGAGGCCACTTGGAATAGTGTATTAATGTAAAAGAAAAATACTACAGAGAGATTTTACAAGAGATTTTCTCATAATTGATCATCAAAAATTGACCCTCCATGCTCTTTAAATAGAAATCATGGACCAATAGGGTGTTAAGCCATGGATCAATGGCCGTTAAGATCGAGGAGAGTATGAATCGTCAAATCTCTCTATGTCGGGAACATATCGTGACCGTCGGATTTCCTAACTACAAATTCATACTAATGCATACTAAAGAAACACACTTTTACCTAACGACACATTAGACCAAGCATATCTTAACTAATTCCTAAGTGTCTAAATATCCTAACATAATGTTCCACTCCAAGCTATTGTTGTTGAAAAATGATTCGAGCAGTGGGGGATAGATATAATCGGTGTGATCAAACCTCATTAATATAGAAAACACGAGTATATTCTCACCGCCACTGATTATTTTACACATTGGACGAAATTCGTTCCACTAATTAAGGTAAACGAAGAAGTGGTGATTATTTCTTTGGAAAAACACATTATTACCAAGTTTGGAGTACCTACTACCCTTGTGTTTGACAATTCTATTTATTTCTCATCATTGAGATAAAATGAATTTTCTTTAGAAAGGGGAATCATTCTGAAATATCTAGCTAAATATTACCCTCAAGGAAATGGCCTAACTGAGTCTACTAATAAAAACTTGATTTGTATTGTAAACTGAGTTGTAGTTGATCAACAAAGAAATTGACACAATGCTCTACCTAACACTCTATACACATATTGGTTATGCTCTACCATACTTTTTGTTTATGAGAAGAAACATATTCTCCACCTGAACATCTATCTCCCTTCGCTTTAGCTCACTCAATAGTCCTGTGGGAGGGAATTTGCCGCCATCCAAAAATGCATAATCACCTTTGTAAAAATAGAAAATGATGAAGCCAAAGCCAAAACAAAATCTGAGGCTCACCAGAAAACCATAAAATGATGGTTTTATAAGAAAAATTCTAGTGAAAAGAACTTTCAGGTTGGTGAGGTAGTTCTCAAATGGGACAAGACACATGAGGACAAAGGGAAACACTATAAGTTTCAACAATATGGCTATGTCCTTTAACCTTTAAGGAAAATATTAGCTTAGGAACTTATAGACTAAAAAACCTTGAAGGGGATGTGGAACTCCTCATCATTAATAGACATATTCTCAAGCACTACAACAACATTCCTTTTAAGGAAACTCTCTTGTACATAAATAAAAGATTTAGTTCTACCATATTTTTTATTTTTTAGTTTCTTTGTTTTCTGGATTTTTCATGTTTAATTCCCTTTTTGGATTTTTGTTTTCATTTTTTTTGTTCTAGGTAGATTTCCCTTTTTCTCTCTCTCTCTCAAGTTTTTTTCCTAATATATCCCAGAAAAATTGGTTTCATGAGTGTCATTGTATGGCACATTGGTACCAAAAACCTACAAATATGCACTTTGCTTCTAGACACAACTTTATCTGTTCTCCAAATTATTACTATGCTTGAACCCATGTCAAATTCAAAAGATAATCAAGGTTTAGTAACATATGCATCGTACATTCTTAAATTATTGCAAGTGTGAGATAGTGGTCATACCCAAAAGCAAGTTCTATGTTTGCTTGAAATTAACACAGTAAGACTAATTTTGGAGAGGCACTTGTAGTACTCAAGGCATGATGATTAGAGAGATAGCTCATCTACAATCAAGTTGGTATATCTCACTTTCACAAGCGTCATCCCGCATGAATTTAAAGAAAATATGGATTCCCCCCATCCACCACTCTCTAGAAATCAAAGGAAAATCATTTCATTAGGTAAAGGCTTGGGGAAAGGCATTCTATCTCATGTGGGACATGAAATTAATTCCTTCTAGGCTATGGACACTCGTTGGTAGTGGATAAAGTCTTGTGACATTAGGGTAACTTCGTTGAGGCTATGGACGCTTGTTGGAAGCTAAGAAACACCAGATAAATTTGTGATCAACTTGTATTCTCAGCATTCCTAATGCATCATTACCTTGCAACACCTCAACTACCCCCCACAAAATGGTATAGTTTTAAAAGGATATTTTTGTGATCAACCAGCTCTAGGCATGGCCATAATATCTCTCTTTGCTTATTCAATTTTGTGTTATCACATTATATACTTTGAAATTTATGGGACCTACTCACTCTCCCTCTTGGTTATGCACAATAAATGTTTTGTCCTTCAAGTCTTGATGATTAGATACGTATTGTAGAAATTCATGGATTCACCTAGTGTGTCTCAAATTATTCTACGAGCACCAACGACTTCCCTTTTTCTTGTTTCATTTCTCGAAGAGTCAATTTTCCCCCAAACAACAAGACCCTCATTTTGAGTCTCACAAACCCCTTTCTCTTTTTACCCAAGTTAAGTTGTCCTTATGATGCATAATTCAACTCCTTCCATTTTCTACTTAGATTATTTTATGCTTCTTGGCTCATTGATTCTGGATATATAAACAATTTAATATTTTCCTCATCGATACAACCAATATTGATGGGTTAGTAGTTTCTTCCCCGACACTTAAAAGTGCGCAAAACTTATCATTTTTCAATTTATATTTTTTTGTATCAGCGCCAATGAGGCTTTTATCAATGAAAAACCGACGTTAATCACACCATTTCCTTCGATACAAGTCATTTTGATGGATCCTTCTTGTGTATCAATGTTAATAAGATAATCTTCGTTGACATGCCAACACTCATCCAATCACCACCATAGATATGTTGAAGTGACAATGCTTCAAATCTCTCAAAAAAAATGTTCCTTCATGTATCGATGATGTTAACACTTTCGACATTGATACATGATAGAGACAACCATTAACAATTGTGTTATCAATTATGTCAACATCAATTACCCAAATATTTTCGACACATTGGAGGGCACCAACTCTTCCATGCCAAAACATAAATCGGTCCACTGATAGTGATTGTACTTCTATCACCGACGCATTAGGATTCCCACTCCTATTCTAGAACTTGGCCTAGCACCAAAACTCATCAACATTATAAAATCCCACTGAGGATTTACATTTCTCCATTGTTATATGAGTGCACTCAAAGCCCATAAATGAAGTTCCCTTAAGGTTTGCAGAACCAACCTTAAATGTTCTTATTTCTCTTCTCTAGTCTTTGAGTAGATCAAAATATCATCTATGAACATAATCACAAACTTATCCAAATATTTCATTAACACATTGTTCATTAGACACATAAATGTTGTAGGTGCATTGGTTAGACCAAAGGGTACCACTACAAACTTATTGTGTGTGTACCTGGTACTAAAAGAAGTCTTATAAATGTTTTCATCCTTAATTCTAACTTGATGTTATTCTGACCTTAGATTTATTTTTTTAAATATATTAGCGTCTCCAACTTGGTCAAATAGGTCATCAATATTGGGTAAAGGATACTTATTCTTGATTGTCATTTTGTTTAGTTTTTGATAGTCAATACACAACCTAAAATTTCCATCTTTCTTTTTAACAAACAAGACCGGTGCTCCCCATGGAGACACACTTGGTCTAATGCATTGTTTATCCAACATCTCTTGAAGTTGCATCTTTAGTTCAATTAACTCAAGAACACTCATTCTGTAGGGTGCTTTAGTCACCGCTACTGATGTGGGTACTATATCTATTGTAAAATATATGTCCCTTATAGGAGGTAGTCCTGGAATTTCTTCCAAAAATAAATCTTTAAATTCGCACAATATAGAATCGCCAGTCAACAGATTATCAACCATTTTATCTTGATTTTCGTTTATATGCACAACATAAATTTCACAACCCTTTCTTACATTTCTTTTCAACTTTAAAGCAAAAATTTACCTTAGTGACACACCATGACGTATTCCCTTAACGATTTTACTTTGTCCAAGTTCATCTAAACTGTCAAAAGTTTTATTTCGACAGTTTATAATAGTTGTTGTTATAGCAAGATTTTCCCCAGCATTGCTATCTTGCACATAGGGCCTTTTTCCATTTCTCTATGCATACTTATAATCCCTTCTTGATGAATCCAGAGCCAAAAATACACATTTTTTCACTTATACATTCCCTATCTACTATACAACATGCATATATGTAGGTTGCTTCACTACAACCTATGTACATCAGGATTTGTGCCAGAAAATACAAAATGAAGTCAGGTTTCCATGTCATGATAGGAGATCTCTTATCCTTGGCCTTCCATATATTGGAAACATTTTG
>JASDQU010739243.1:183409-201333 GCA_032191745.1 Picea mariana | reverse complement strand
TGCAGGGGATTTCAGCGATTCGGAGGATGAAGTTGAAGCTGAACGCGAAGAGGAATTTGTAGCCGAGGATGCATCAACAGAGCGGTTGATCAAAGCTATTGCCAGGATGGGTGTGAAGGCGAAAATGAACATTCCAGTTTATGAAGGAAACTTGGATGCCGAGGAGTTGCTAGATTGGATTAGAGCTCTCGATACATATTTTGACTATGAAGATGTTGAAGAGGATAAGAAGGTCAAGCATGTTGTTACGCGCTTGAAGGGACATGCAGCATTGTGGTGGGACGAGCTACAAGCAGATAGAAGCTGCAAAGGTAAGCAAAAGATAAAGAGTTGGGATCGAATGATTGCAAAGATGAAGGCAAAGTTCATCCCAAGGGATTATCAAATTACTCTGTTCAGGAGAATGCGTAACCTGAGACAGAAACTGATGACAGTGAAAGAATACACTGAAGAATTCTATCGACTGAACATTAGAGCAGGTCATCGGGAGAGCGATGATGGGAAGGTGGCTAGATATCTGAATGGTCTGAGATACGACATTCAGGATGAATTGAGTATGGCAACCATCCGAACTGTGGATGATGCTTATCAGATGCCTTTGAAAGATGAAGAGAAGCTGAGCCGTAAGCAAGGTCAGCGGGGGCAAGGTAGGAGTTAGCCCAGAGGCAAGGCAGTTTCCCAGGACAAATACCAGAAACCCAAGGAGGAATGGAAGAAACCTCAGGGTAAAGTTGAAAGAGGTGGAACCTCACAGAGAGGGCCACATGTTGAACAAAGAGGGCAGCATACAGAGCAGAGTGGAGGATATGTAGATGGCAATACTTTTCCTCATACCAGAGGTAGAGGAAGAGGCTGAAGTGGAGTAATCACATGCTTCACATGTGGAAAGAATGGGCAAAAGTCATATGAATGTCCAGAGAAAAAGAAGGACATTGGAGAAGCTCACATCACTGAGGCGTAGAGGCGAGATGTTGAGGACGAAGACGCTGAAGGTGGAAGATCGCTTATGATGCAAAAATTCCTTTTGACACCCGAGAAGGAGGTGGAAAGTTCAGTCCAAAGGACCAGACTTTTTAGAACATCTTGCAAGACCAAGGATAGGGTGTGCAAGGTCATCGTAGACAGTGGTAGCACGGATAATCTTGTATCTACAGAGATGGTGGAAAAGTTGGAGCTGGAGACGACTGATCATCCCATCCCATACAGAGTTTCGTGGCTACAGAAGGGACACCAGGTAACTGTTACTAAACAATGCTTGGTTGAATTCAAGATAGGAGGGTATAATGACAAGATTTTATGTGATGTTATTCCCATGGATGTATGTCATCTATTGCTGGGTAGACCATGGCAATATGACTAAAATGTGATTCATGATGGGAGAATGAACACATATACCCTGGAGAAGAATGGGAGAACCCATATGTTGCTTCCGATAAAGGATAAGGAGGTGAAACCGAAAGTAAGCAACACAGTACTTCTCATGAGTGGGAAGGAACTTCTTATAGAGGTGAAGAAGAAAGAAGATCCACAATTCTTTGTGGTCAGAAAATCGAGGATCATTCTGACTAGCACAAGAGTGGATGATCTACCAGAAGAGGTTCAGGAACTGCTGGAAGAGTTCGCTGACATCATAGTGGACGAATTACCTCATTCGTTGCCACCAATGAGGAGTGTGAGTCATCATATCGATCTCATACCAGGAGCTAGTTTGCCGAACAAATCCACGTACAGGTTGACACCGCAAGAAAATGAAGAGGTGAAGAAGTAGGTCCAGGAGTTGTTGGACAAAGGGTTGGTCAGAGAGAGCTTGAGTCTGTGTGTTGTTCCAACAGTACTCAGCCCAAAGAAGGATGGAGGCTGGAGGATGTGTACCGATTCAAGAGAGATCAACAAGATAACCATTAGATACAGGTTTCCATTGCCAAGGATGGATGATCTGATGGATTGCCTAAGTGGGGAAAAGTATTTTTCAAAGATTGATTTGAAGAGAGGATACCACCAGATTCGCATGAGGGAAGGCAATGAATGGAAGACAACCTTCAAAACAAACGAAGGATTGTATGAATGGCTAGTCATGCTGTTTGGTTTGACGAATGCACTGAGTACCTTTATGAGGTTGATGAACGAAGTCTTAAGGGAGTTCATCGGGAAATTTGTCATTGTTTATTTGGATGACATATTGATTTACAGTAAATTAGAGGCTGAACACTTGAAGCATTTGGCTATTGTGATGAAGAAGCTACAGCAGAAGAAGCTGTTGATTAATATGAAGAAGTCCTCATTTATGAAAACAGAGCTCATTTACTTGGGTTTTGTTATTTCGGATAATGAGTTGAGGATGGATCCAGATAAGGTGGAGGTAATTAAAAACTGGCCATCACCGAGAAATATTTTTGAGGTAAGGAGTTTTCATGGTTTAGCTAGTTTCTACCGAAAGTTCATTAGGAATTTCAGTGGGATTAGCGCAGCGATGATGGATATAGTGAAGAAGCGCAATAAGTATTTTCACTGGACAATAGAGGCTGAGAAGAGCTTCAACTTGTTGAAGCAGAATATCACGGAACAACCGGTTTTGGTGTTGAATGATTTCCAGAAGACATTTCAGGTGAAATGTGACGCAAGTGGGTTTGCCATAGGAGCGGTCTTGAGTCAGGAAGACAAACCAGTTGCATATTTCAGTGAGAAGCTGGATGAGGCGAAACTAAATTACTCCACGTATGATAAGGAATTTTATGCTATGATACAGGCATTGAATAAGTGGAGGCATTACTTGATCCCAAAAGAATTTGTATTGTACAGTGATAATCATGCATTGCAGTTTGTGACTCGACAAGAGAAGTTGAATCAGAAACATGCAAAATGGGTAGAGTATATGAAGAATTTCACATTTGTGATTAATCATATTTTGGGTACTGCTAACAAAGTGGCTGATTCTTTGAGCAGGAAGTGTTTTCTGTTGCAGGAGTTCCGAGTCAAAACATTGGGTTTTGATAATCTCAGGGACATGTATGCAGGAGATGCAGATTTTGCAGAAGCATACAAAGCGGCTGAATATCTATTTCTCAGAGACAGAAGCCCATGGATAGACTATATGATCCAGGAAGGGTTGCTGTTTAGAGGAAATCAACTATGTATTCCAAAATTCTCCATGAGGGAGAATCTGTTGAAGGAGAAACACAGTGGTGGCTTAGCAAGATATTTTGGCCATGACAAAACATTCGCGAAGCTAAGCGAATCATATTTTTGGCCAGGGATGCGATCAAATGTCAAGAGGTTCGTTGATAGATGTCGAGTTTTCCACCATTCGAAGGGGAGGAAGCAGAATGCAGGTTTGTATCAACCATTGCCCATACCAGAGAGGCCATGGGAGGCGATAAGCATGGATTTTGTATTAGGATTGCCGAAGACACAAAGAGGATTTGATTCCATCTTTGTGGTAGTGGAAAGGTTTTCTAAAATGGCACATTTCATTCCATGCCAGAAGACTAGCGATGCGACTCACATCGCAAATCTATTTTTCAAAGAGATCATTCGACTTCATGGATTGTCGAAAATCATAGTTTCGGACAGGGACACTAAATTCATAGGGCATTTTTGGAGGACATTATGGAAGAAGCTAGGAACTAACTTGGAATTTAGTTCTGTGTATCATCCTTAGACGGATGGACAAACGGAAGTGGTCAACAGAAGTCTGGGAGACTTACTGAGAAGCTTGGTGACGGAGCACCACAACAGTTGGGACAACATATTGCCGCAGGCAGAGTTCGCATACAATGATTCAGTGAATCGGAGCACAAGGAAAAGTCCATTTCAGATCATATATGGCATGCAGCTGAGAGGAGTATCTAAACTGAGGGATTCAGAACAAACTGCTACTAGTAGTGCTAGTGCAGAGAATTTGTTGAGGCAATGAAAGAACTTCACAGCCAGGTGAAGGAACGCCTGCTAAAATCAAGCCAGGAGTATAAGCGTAGAGCAGATCAGCATCAGAGACAATTTCAGTTTGAAGTTGGTGATCTGGTTTTGGCACACTTGAGAAAAGAAAGGTTCCCGAGAGGAACATACAACAAACTGAAAATGAAGAAAATTAGACCATGCAGGGTCTTGAGAAAATTCGGGGAAAATGCTTATGAGATTGAGTTTCCGGATGGCATCGGAATATCTCCGATATTCATTATCGCAGACTTATACCCATATAGAGCTGGAGAAGCAGAGACTGGAACTGAGGAACCAGTGATCCAGTGGATGAAACAATTGCCAGTTGTAGAGAAGCCGCAGATGGAATGCATACTGGACAAGAGAGTAAGAAAAAGGACCAGGCGTAAACAATATTTTGAGTATCTGGTCAAATGGAAGAACCATCCAGTTGAAGACGCCAGCTGGGAAATTGAAGCAGTGATATAGAAGCATGGATAGACCGTGCAGGAGCTCATGGATAGGAGCCCATGAAAGTTTTCAAGCGAGGGAGTATGATGCAGGAGCATCGCCCACGTCAAGCAAGCCAGCGTGAAAGCGGAGGACAGCTGGACAAGCCAGCAAAAAATTTGAAAATGCTTTGGGACTATTGCGGATAGCTCTCGTCCTTTGGTAGATAGTCGGCATTTAATAGATTTAATGCTAGTAGGTAGGAAATTAATTTAGATTTGATAGCTTTAGAGTCCAAGAGGGAAAACGGATATAGACACCCTCATTGTATCATTGTAACATTATCAAAGGAGAAGAGCATGTAGAGAACTGTATGGAGAACACCCATGTACATGCATTTTGAATTAATAGACGAAAGCTTTGATTCAAATCCATGGTTTTGTGTTGTTTCTCTGTGTATTGATGTTATTCTCAATTTATATTTGGTTCCAGTCATACATTTTCTTTTATATGCGGTGTATGTGATTTCATGTGTGAATTGAAGTCTGATAGGGTGAGTAAATGAGTTTCAATTGTTTCTCTAATTGAGCCAGAGTATTCCTGCAAGGAGTGCAGTCGAATCATCCAGAAGGAGTGCGTTGACAGAAGGGTCCAATTAGAGTTAGCTTTTGTTCTCATTCACCCAGAAGGTGCAGTTAGGCCCAGTGCCATGCAAGGAGTGCGCAAGCCAAGCTAAGTCTCAGAGTTGCGAGTCTAAGTAGAGTATTGGAAGACTGCTGTTGCAGGTGTGCGCAGAGTCAAGTGCCTTCAACACTTAAGCATTGTTGAAAATTTTCCGCAGGGAGTGCGTGCAAAGTTTCTTTCTGAAGACTGAAGTAGTGGAAAAGCTCAAGAGGAATAGGCCTTCAAATTCACTAAGGGATAAGTGCAGGGAAGCTACCATGGAAGGTCTGGGAGAAGTGTCGCAGGTTGGCGAGTGGGTGAACGATTCTCGTGGGGAGACACTTCTTCATCTCGCAGAATCATCAAAGGGATAATAGACGGACGAAATCATCGGAGGAGATTTCCCGAAGTTCCGTGGGCCGTTGTATCCCACGGAGGTGCGAGGAGGTTACAGTGTAAGTGTGGAAGAGGTTCGAAGCTCAGGAGGGGCAGAGTCGTCGATCCCGAGTCATAGGGACCGTCAGATCTACACGTGACATTGCATATCGGGGATTCGCAAGTTGAAGCTCCAACTTTGTGCAACGAGTATTGCAATATCGCGATCTGCGATATTCCAATAAGCCCAGAACCATCCATCAGTGAGGACGCGTGTTAGGGGATTTCGAGGAGTCGGAGTTCGGCATATCGGGGATTTTGAAGGTAAGAAACTCTCGCAACTTTGAATCGCGATCCGCGATATCCCGACAGGAGAGTCGTGTGGGTCACAGCAGAAGATAGTGGAGGATAGGTGGCATAGTATCGAGGATCAGGAAAAGGTAAGTCCCAAATCCTTTGGCATTAGGATTCGCGATCCTGCGAATTCCGAAACCCTGATTGAAGTGATGGGGTGTGGAAAAATTAATCCACATGTGCGCATTGGAAACTCGACGCATCGGGTATTGGGAGTCGACAATTCAAAGTGCACGACATCAAGAGTTGCAAAATCGCGATAGAGCATAAGTATCGATAGGTACGGAAGAAGTCAACGTTGACTGGTCATCGGGTATCGAGGATTTGAGAGCCCAGAGATAGATAGTGAGCTTGTGAATCTGCGAGTTCTGATTTCCCGATCGCTAAGGGAGATCTTTTGAAGAGTTGTTGTGGGTAAGGAAAATTACCAGTAGGGAATTAGAGGAACCTTTGAGTTCTTCGGGCCGTGAGTGGAAGAAGATCTTGTTGAAGCGGATGTGCCAGTAAGGGCGCGACTGCAACAAATCTCATGATGATCAAATATCAAACTTGGAGGGAAAACAGTTTCCCAATGTCCATACCAGACATCACGGTGGGTGAGGTGTAATATAGCCAAAATCTACGATGGAATCCCACCAACACTAAAATACACATTTGAAATGTAACTACATATAATGCATTAAATTTTAAAAATTGATATCATCCTTGCCCTCTCATCATTATGAAGAGGATAAGGACAAAATTTATCAAATTAAAGGTCATAAGGGGGAGGAAAAAGTCCAAGAGTCAAGTTGAATATTAATAAATACGAGGATTTTATCTAGGAAAGGGGATTTTGGCTCTTGGATATTTCATGTGCTATTACTTAATATTTTAATGAGGAGAAGCTTGTTTGGCCAAACTATTTTCTGCAGAACTTTGATTCTCGTGTTGGATGTATTGTGGACTATTCCTTTTCTTTTTCCTTATCACTCAGGTTGTGTAATAATTTACTTCATATTGTATACTATTCTTATGTGTGTTTGTTGCATTCTTATTTTGGTTCTTCGAGGAATATTTGTAAGAATTCATGGGCTTGGGACTATAAATGATTGTTTAAATGATATACTATTCTATGTTTGCAGTTGTTTATTTTTTTTTCTTGTTTTTATTCTGTGTGAACAATTTATGGGGCCATTGATAAGAGAGCGTCTGGTTCTATGTTTTCTTGTTGGTTACCTTTTCCATCTAGACACATGCATCTTATATTAGTTGCATTTCATTCCTTAGCTTATAAATAATCATTGTTGGACCAGGTTGTAATCGGTAAACCAAAAAACAGAAATGGTTGTCGTACCGAAATCTGGATGTGTTCCCTACTCCAAAAAGTGAGAGGTCTAATTGGGACATCTTATCGGGGGTAACCCCTACTATTGACAAAGGGAATTTTTACTGCGCAATAAAATTGGTGCTAGAAGGAGGGTCGAATTCCAAGCCTTTCCATGTGGAGTCATTTAATTAAATTCTTAACTAGCCCATGGCTCCTCTATGTATCACTATTTGGGATGACCTTTTGAGTCTTCTGAGACCCTCGTGGGGCATCTCAATCGAGATAGTTAATCTCTTGTCAAACTTAAAATTTGATGGTGAAGGGAATGTCTCTGCATTCAGGCATCTCAATCAGTTTATCCTCACTTGAAAAAATCTTAAGATTGTTCATGACAATTGTCTATTTTTTATCCTCACATTTGAAGAGGAGATTAAAGCCTAGTTTAGGGAATTACTAGTGAAATCGATACATAGCTAGAAAAAATTCATGCAAATATTTATCACTTGTCGTGTAGATTATTTTTATGATGAACTCTTTAATGAACTTGAAGAAATATGAAGGCTAGGAAATGAATATGTGGATGATTTATTTCAAAGAGTCATGCACATTTACTGTATATTTCATGAAATTGACAAACCCTCAGACTAAGAAATACTTGATTGGTTTTTATACCTCATCTCTATTTCTAAAGGGTAAAATATGAATAATCAAATTATATCTCATTCTAAATATTTATATTTTCCTTAGGAACATACAACCACCTCTTATCCTAGTGGAATACTTTGAAACCTACTTGTACCATTCAATCCCATCCATAGACATCTGATACTTTGGAATCTGATTTCAAAAAACCATATGAGGAAACCGTTGCAATAGATGATGTTGAATCTATATTGAATAAAGAATCAATTCAACAAGTTTCTATAGATTTTAATGAAAACTTAGCATTATGAAAAGTAACGACTATATCCTCCACACAAAATCATGATCTGATGATGAATGATGGGGGGTACATGATCTCTAATCAACATTTTGTCTCAACTTAAGGGGAATATTCACCAAAAGTCTTAAACCCCTTAGACCTATAATATGAACCATCTAGTCTCTCCCCTTTGGAGAATCACAAGTCTAGTTTGGTCTATAACAAACCTCTCCTTGAGGAAATCTCGTCATTTTCATAATCTGAAGATGTTCATTCTATTTATAAAAGTATGTCTGATAATTATCTCTCACATGAGAATTCACTAAACTGTCATTCAATAGAATATCCATGCTTTTCTCACAATGAAACATTGAATGATAAACAAGAATAACAATATTTCCAAGCTTTGATTGATAAAAGACTCATTCTTAATGATATTCCATCTCGGATGCASAATGTTGAAAATCCTTTGCAATTTGAATTTTTGAAACATGTTGAATCATGATTTGATCACAATAACCCTATTTTCGATGACTATTTTTCTATTCCAGAATTGTATGCGAGCATCAATGCATCATCCAGTGCTCCTGCACAATCCATAATTTTTTATCTCAATGCAGAGATGTTAGCAATAGAAAATATAAGGTATGCAGAACACGAGTTTTCATATCTCCATGAATACATCCTATCAAGTCAACAACCCATCACCATACAAGGAACAACAAACATTGGGTTGATCCAAGAAAGGTTTCCCTCTAGATATTCTCCATAATCACATGTCAATCTTTAGGTTTAGATGTATCACTCATCTTTAGATTCTTTCTCAATACTCTATCACTCCTCATATGATTTTTCTGATGTTACAGGAGGCGTCTTGGAGTCATATTTCACTCAATGTTTCCCTAAAAATAGCAGATACCATTTATCCTCTCATCATGCGGGTTATCTAAAATGGGAGCCTAGGGAGACTTTCATGGATAATGAGGCACTTCAGTTTCATCCAATGGTTATGTTGGGTTCTCATTGTCTTTCTTCGACCTATGGAATGAATGATACCATCAATACTGAGACTCCCCCACAAGGTAAATTTCATGCATATTTCATTTATGGCTCTCATCAGGTATGCCACTCATTTTCAAATTCCTTCCAACAGTCCTATGGTGGTCATTGTAAAGTGATTATGGAATTGAATCTTGGTTTGAGGAATGCTACATGTCTACATTTCTCATGAATTATAACACTGCCAAATTTAACATGCAGGGTAGAGATTTATTTGATTCAATTTTTCTTATCTTCGATCTCCCACTACTCAAATTTCTTCTATTAACTTTTGATGAACATGTGGTTGCAAGTCTAGAGTTACTTGTTGGATTACTGAGAGGGGGGGTGAATCAGTGATAGAGAAATTTAATCCTTTTTAACCATATAATCCAAGTGTTATATCAATGTAGCATTGTCATCCAATACCTGCAGAGCAAATAAGCAATGAACAAATGAAAAATCATACACATATACAGTACACTAGTGTTTTATGTGGAAATGCAAAGTGGGAGAAAACCACAGAATGATTTTTCTTATATGTCTTGAAGAATTACATTCATTAGAATCACCAACTTCCTTTGTTTTCCAGCTACAACTGGAAGGAGGCTCCAACCCCCTATTTTCTCAGGCTACAACCTGAGGGAAGCTTCAACTCCCCAAATCTCTGGATACAACCAGAAGGAGGCTACAAACCCATATGTTCTTCTGCTACAACCGAAAGGTGGCTACAACCACATGTCCTTGCTTCGTCCAACCGCCCTACCATAGGAGTAGAATGATGGAACCACTGTCACACTATAACTGTGAGATATACTACTGTAAACCCATACCAATAAACCTACACCAAACAACATGTACCAATAAACCTAAACAATGCATCAACCATGCATCAACATGTACATCAACCTGTAATCAACCTGTACCATAAACAAGTGCATCCAACCATGTACCAAGTATGTATCAATCATGTATCAACTACTCATCAACTATGACTCATCAATATGTACCAACATCATCAACTATACACCTCATGTATGTTCCAACTCATCAACTACTTGTCTCAACCATGTACCCAACATGTACCTCAACCAAAATCCCTCATCAATTTCATCATCCAAATATGATTTGTAACTCTATAATATACCTAGTGTATATGATCACATACCTGCAAACCTTCCTTAACTTTAACAACAAGAGACTAGCATTTTCATAAAACTTTTCTTTAGTCTCAAATGACTAGTTTTGTATTAGTCAACAACCCTAACTTGAAATAATCATAACTATGTACCTATAATGAATAAAGATATGAAAATAATACAAAATGTTTTTCATTGTGTTTTATGCAATTCCTCTAGGTGTCACTACTTGGAACCTCTCAGAAAAGTAGTTATAGAAAAAATGACATACCTTGTTGAATTATGGCTTATTCTAGAGAGCAAACATGTAGAGCGTGCCCCACATAGAATATTTGTTGTATGGATCTTAGAAATCATCATCAAAAGAATTTATCCTCCCTTGAATTCCAACCTTCTTTACTTCACCTTCTCTCTGAAATTTGCCTTAGATATCCTTTGGCTACCTCAGTCACCTATAGATATTCAATATTCTCAAGTGTGAATTTAAAATGAGAGAACCTTGCCTCTTATTTATAGTTTAATGTAGCTTCCTCAAGGGGTTACCTTTTAACCATCTTAACCCACTTTCCTTATTTTAGGGTTAACCAACTTCTAACCACTTGTCCAATTAGTAATTTATCCATTAACTTTATTATTTAAATAATTTATTTTGTATCTCCTTTGACTTATAGTAAACTCATCACTTCACTTTACCTCAAGGGGTTACCTTTTAACCATCTTAAACCACTTTCCTTATTCTAGAGCTAACCCACTTCTAACCACTTGTCAACTTAGTAATTTCTCCATTAACTTTATTATTTAAATAACTTATTTTGTATTCACTTTGAAATATAGTACACTCATCACTTCACTTTCTTATTTACCTTCTAAAAAACTCTTAAACCACTTTGACTACTTTGACCTTTTGGGTCTTCTAGATGACTCATGAGGATTCTCCAACTTCACATGGCCATAATTCTCTAACCGTGAGGAGTTATATGGCGTTCTACATACCAATGGAAATGGCATGACATGTACTATCCATATAGAATAGTATTTCTTGAAAATATATCAAAACTCATAATATTATCCATCAAACAAACTTGGGTCCATTACCCAAACATGGGTTCTCCAACTTCCTTGAAGGGTTGACATCAATGAAAACCAACCTTAATAAACAATATCCCCCTTTGGCATTGATGGAAACACTCTGATGCAATATTGAAATCATGTCATGCAATATTGAAGTTATATCTCTCATGCTCCCCTTAGAACCATGCCTCTGTCCTCTGCATCCGATGAATCTCTCCCCTTTTGTCATCAATGGAAAATGTATTTTTCCATCCGGGGTTGCTCCCCTTAACTGAATAGTCCACTTTATGGTTCTTCCTTGTGTACATATAAGACATAAGATAATCATTCAAAATAATTCATTTTGGAGTAGAAATAACTCCGAGTCTTTGGAAAAAATACTCAAAGGCTTCCTGTGGAAGTGGTTTTGTAAATATGTCTGCCACTTGTTCTCTTGTGCCCACATACTCAACTTTGATGTTCTTTCCTGCAAATTTTTCCCATAGAAAGTGATACTTGATTGGAATGTTCTTCTTCTTGGAGTGCATCACCGGGTTCTTTGAGATACCGATCGCACTTGTATTATCACAATAGATTGGAATGGGCTCATCATACTCAAACTGTATATTTGTCAGAGTTTATTTCATCCAAAGAACTTGTGTACAACATGTTTCTTCTTCAATATACTCTACCTCAGTTGTAGATAAAGATAACGATGATTGTTTCTTGCTTAGCCATGGTACTCTTTATGAAGGAAAAAGAACCACAAAGAAAGTTTTCAAGAAAATCTTATGCACCAAAGAAGACATATCATCATCAGATGAAGATGAAGTCAGTGACAGTGAGATAGAAAGAGTTGAATTCATGGTAGTAGAAGATAATGATAAAGAAGACTCCGAAGAAGAATATGAAGAATATGAAGAATCCGAAGAAGAATATGAAGAAATTGAAGAGTCGGAAGTTGACTACCGAGAGGAATTAATGTGTGCCATAGAAGTTATTAGAAGAGAAAATAAGAAAAACAGGAAACTACAAGAAGAACTAGTCAAGAAAGAAGGCACTCAAGAACTAGAACAAATGATCAAAAATTTGAAGGTTCAAATAGAATAAGATAAAATAATTGAAGAAGCACTCAAAGAACAACTAGAAGAAAAAGACAAGATCATTGGAAATTTGGAAGTAGAGATTGTCACATTAAGAAAGTATCTTCAAAATAAATATGTGCAGAACATCTCAAAATTTTTGGATGACATTATCAACAGTCAAAAATATCATCATGACAAGTCCGGAATTGGATACAATTAGACAAAAAAGGGATCAAGCTCCAAAACAACAGAGAACTAAACATATCCAAAAATCTTTGCAGAAACAATCAATGGCGATAGGAAGATCTACAAGGAAGATTACAGGGACACTCCTCCACCGAGAAGATTCAGATTTCAAATCAACAAACGACAGATAGGCCTTAGGAAGAAGAAGAATTCATAACAGTACCTCCTTTTAGAAGATCTTAAACTCCCAGGTATCAAACTATCAATTTTGGTTTATGTCATGAATGCAATAATTTTGGAAATAAATTTGTGAATTGCAGAGCTAACAATAGGAACACAAACAACTTTGAAAATCATACAGAAAGGGGTTATCCAAGAAGGCCTAGTGAAACACAGAGAAGAAGTTACAATAGGTTTGGATATTTGAGCACTGAAGTGGAATGTTACAAATGTAAAAATTTTGGACACATGACCAAATATTATAGAATGGCAGTCCCTCCTAGAGAACCACAACAGAATAAAAATTGTCATAGATAGGAACCTCATAAAAGTACATGGATAAGAAAGCAGGATCAATATAGCAATGAAGAATTCACACTCTCTCTACAAGCTAAGCATAAGAAACGTGGTTGGTATGTTGAAAGTGGGTGTTCAAAACACATGACAAGTGATAGAGATAGGTTTCTTACATTACGAAAGGAAAGAGATGGATTAGTTTCCTTCGGAAATGATGATTCAACCAAAATCATTGGAAAAGGCACAGTCATAATTGAGAACAAGAATACAAAGGCAGAAACTATTCTAGTACTAGAAGATATGAAACATAATCCTCTAAGTGTGAGTCAAATGTGTGATGAAGGTCATAAAGTTAATTTCGATTCACAAAAGTGTGAGATAATAAAAAAATGTTCAGGAAAATTGATTGCTACATCTGCGAGAACTTCAAGCAACATATATGTGTTAAGTGAAATTGGAAATAAAAATTGTTGTCTAGGAAAGGAAGATGAAAGTTGGCTATGGAACAAAATAATGGTTCACATGCATTTTGATAACCTTATCAAATTCAGTAAAAGATAAGTAGTAAGAGAAATGCCCCATATCACGAAACCAACCAACACTTTATGCAAGCATTGTCAACAAGGAAAGCAAACAAAGACCGGGTTCAAATCAAAGGAATATTCAATGACAAGAGCAATGGAAATTATGAATATTGATCTAGTTGGACCAACTACAACAAAGGGCTTAAAAGGTGAGAAATACTCTATGTTATTAGTTGATGATTATACAAGAATGACCGCAATTTTCTTTCTCAAGAATAAATCATAAACTTTTGAAAACTTCAAGACCTACAAGGAAATGGTTGAAAATGAAATGGATTCAAAAATCAAATGCTTGAGTTATGATAATGGAGGAGAGTTCACTTCAAAGGAATTTATGGACTACTACAACGGTCATGGAATAAAAAGGCAATTCTCCATTGCTAGCACAGCTCAACAGAATGGAGTTGTTGAAAGAAAGATTGGGACAATACAAAAAATGGATCAAACAATTCTAATGGATTCAAAATTGACAGATATTTTTTGGACATAGGTAGTGCATACAACAGTTCACATTCAAAATAAAGTAATGCTCTGAAACAACGCTAAAAAAACTCCTTACAAGCTATGGAAAAGAAGACCACCAAATGTAAATCACTTCATGGTTTTTGGAAGAAAATGCTACATCAAAAGAGAAGATGCCAGAATGAGAAATTTTGAATCTCGTGTGGACAAAGAAGTACTTTTTCGTTACTCAAGTACAAGAAAAGAATACAAGTGTTACAACCTGATATTGAACAAAGTGGTGGAAATCATCAACGTAACAATTGATGAAATAGGTAGACAAGAATTAAAGGAAGAAGAAAATGAATCAAAGGAACAACCTTACAATGAAGAAAGAAAAGAAGAAAAATAAGGGGAAGACGAAGAGGATCCGACAAAAACAGAAGAGCAAGTTCAGCAAGTAACTCCAAAAACACCTAGCAGACGAGTACGAAAGAATAATCCTTCAGATCAGATTATCAGAAACAAAGACGTAGGAGTTGAGACTAGAAGAAGAATCCATTCACCAGAACAAACACACCTAGCACTCACATCTACGATTGAACCAACCTATTTTGAATAGGCTAGCAAGGATGAATTTTGGAACAAGGCCATGGATGAAGAATTGCATCAAATAGAGAAAAGTGACACTTGGGAATTTGTTCCAAGACCAAAGGATAAGAATGTGATCGACACAAAGTGGGTATACATGAATAAATTGAATGAATATGGATAGGTTACAAGGAAAAAAGATAGATTGGTATGTAAATGATATGCATAGGTTGAAGGAATCGACTTTGAAGAGACATTTTCTTTAGTTTCCAGAATGGAAGCAATCCGATTGTTTTAAGCTTATGCATGCTCCAAAAATATCAAAGTGTATCAGATGGATGTAAAATCATCTTTTCTGAATGGAGAACTTGAAGAAGAAGTCCACATTGAACAACTAAAAGCATCTCAGTTGTCAGAGAACGCATATTATGTGTGTAAATTAAAGAAGGCCTTGTATTGTCTAAAACAAGCTCCTAGAGCATGGTACTCTAGACTAGATAAATATCTACAACAGACAGGGTTCAAAAAAGGAAGTGCATACAACAACCTCTACATCAAGGTATGTCAAGATAGTATTTTATTAATTGAAGTTTATGTTGATGATATTATTTTTGGTAGTGATGATGACAGGTTAAGCCAAAAATTTGCAAAGGATATGCAGAATGGATTTGAAATGTCATTACTTGGAGAACTATCCTTCTTTCTGTGGATTTAGATACATCAAAGAAACCAAGAAATTTTTATTTCTCAAACCAAGTATATCCGAGAAATGCTAAAGAGGTTCAAAATGGAATATTGCAAACTAGTTATCATTCCCATGCAAACCAGATGCAATTTAAGAAAATATGATGGTTCAAAGTCTACATATCAGAGGAAATACAAGTCAATGATTGGTAGCCTACTATATGTGACAGCATCCAGAATAGATGTAATGTAGGGAGTTGGACAGGTGGAATGATTTCAAGCAGCACCAAAGGAATCACATGTGTTAACAGTGAAGTGGATTTTCAGATATCTCAAAGGAACATAAGATTTTGGATTATGGTATCCAAAAGGAAAGGATCTATCTCTTATTACCTACACAGATGCATATTGGGCAGGTTGTATTGATGACCGACGAAGCACCAGTGGAGCAATGTTCTACTTGGGTGAGTGTTTACTATCATGGCTAAGAAAGAAACAATCATCAATATCTCTATCTACAACCAAGGCAGAGTATATTGCAGCAGCAACATGTTGTACACAAGTTCTTTGGATGAAACAAACTCCGACAGATATACAAGTTCAGTATTATGAGCCCATTCCAATCTATTGTGATAATACAAGCACCATCAATATCTCAAAGAACCCGGTGATGCAGTCCAAGACGAAACACATTCCAATAAAGTATCACTTTCTATGGGAACAAGTTTCAGAAAAGAACATCAGATTTGAGTATGTGGGCACAAAACAACAAGTGGCAGACATATTTAAAAAACCACTTCCACAGGAGGCCTTTGAGTATCTTTGCCAAAGACTCAGAGTTATTTCTACTCCAAAATAAATTATTTTCAATGCTTATCTTATATGTCTTAGATGTACACGAGGAAGCACCAAAAAGAGGACAATTCAGTTAGGGGGAGCATCCCTGGATGGAAAGATACCTTTGCCATTGATTAGAAAGGGGGAGAGATTTATCAAATGTAGAGGATAGAAGCATGATTCTAGGGGGATAAATGGTCACAGAGATGCAGAGGACAGAGGAATGGTTCCAGGGGGAGCATGAGTGATATGACTTAAGTATTGCATAAGAGTGTTTCCATCAATTCCAAAGTTGGAGATTTTTTATTAAGGTTGTTTTTCATTGATGTCAACCCTTGAAGAAAGTCCGGTAGTGAATTTCGGTAGCACAAAGGTTTGGGTAATGGACCCAAGGTTGTTTCATGTATAATGGTATGAGTTTTAATATATTTGAAGGTAATATTATTCTATATGTATATTACATATCATTCCATTTCTGGTGGTATGTGGAACATCACATAACTCCTCACGGTTAGAGAGTTATGGCCATGAGAAGTTGGAGAACCCAGGTTTGGGTAATGGACCCAAGTTTGTTTGATGGATAATGGTATGAATTTTGATATATTTCAAGGTATAAATATTCTATATGGATAGTACATGTCCTACCATTTCTGGTGGTATGTGGAATGTCACATAACTCCTCACGGTTTGAGAGTTATGGCCTTACGAAGTTGGAGGACCCTCATATGTCATCTAGAAGCCCCAAAAGGTCAAAGTAGTCAAAGTGGTTTAAGAGATTTTAGAAGGTAAATNAATACAAAATAAATTATTTAAATAATAAATTTAATGGAGAAATTAGAAGTGGGTTAACCCTAAAATAAGGAAAGTGGGCAAAGTGACCTAGAAGATTCTTCTAAGGAAGCTACTTGGAGAGTATAAATAAGAGGCAAGGCTCTCTAATTTTATATCACACTTGCAAATATTGAATATCTATAGGTGACTAAGGTAACCAAAGGATATATAAAATGAATTTAAGAGGGAATGTGAAGAAAAGAAGGTTGGAATTCAAGGGAGGATAAATTCTTTTGATGATGCTTTCTAAGGTATGTTATTTACAGATCACCTCACCATTTTCGCAATAATTTTTTTATAGAATGATTCAAACCATGAAATTGATGGGACATTGAGGAAACATATCCAAGTATCTGTGGTAAAATTTTCATCTTGTGGGTCGTTTTATTTTTGGATTTACACTCCGTGGAAAATAGAGTTTGTGGCTAGTTCTGAAACTAGTCTAAAACATGTGTTTCGGGTAAAAATGCCATAACTTATTCATAAAAAATCCAAATTCAGTAAGACAAAATGTGTTGGTTAGAATACAATCTGTAGTATGCTGTGTAACATTTTCATATCCATTCAACGATTTTTTTTACGGGGCATGCTCTACAAGTTTGATCTCTAGAATAAGCCAGAATTCAACAAGGTATGTCATTTTTGTTATAACTCATTTTCTAAGAGGTTCCAAGTAGTGACACCTAGAGGAATTCCATAAAACAAACTAAAGAATTTTTTTTAATACTGTCATATCTTTATTCATTACAGGTACATAGTTATGATTATCTCATGTTAGGGTTGTTGACTAATCTGAAACTAGTCATGTGAGACTAAAGAAAAGTTTAATGAAAATTCTAGTCTCTTGTTGTGAAATTTAAGGAAGGTTTGTAGGTATTTGATCATATACACTAGGTATATTATAGAGTTACAAATCATATTTGGATGATGAAATTGATGAGGGCTTTTGCTTAA
>JASDQU010739243.1:147004-166803 GCA_032191745.1 Picea mariana | reverse complement strand
CTTCAACATGGACAGGGTCCATTACCTAGGCTACATCATTAATCAACATGGCGTACATGTGGATCCAGCCAAGATCCAAGTCATCTGTGACTGGCCAACCCCAACCACACTCACTGAGCTTCAAATCTTCTTGGGCCTTGCCAATTTCTACCGTAGGTTTGTGTTGGGATTCTCCCATATTGCATGGGCCCTCAGCCAAATAACCAGGGGTGGTGGTAAGGTTAAATTTGCATGGGGCCGGCCCCAACAACAAGCGTTTGATGATTTGAAGTGGTGCTTGTGCTCAGCCCCAGTACTTTCACTACCAGACCTGCAACAACCCTTTGAGATTGAGACTGATTCTTCAGACTATGTTGTGGGTGTCGTTCTCACACAACACGACCACCCCGTGGCCTATCATAGTGTGACATTATCATATGTTGTCCGTAAGTACCCTACTTACAACAAAGAAATGTAATCCATTGTGCAAGCCTGCCGCCAGTGGAGACATTACATTCTTGGGAGGGAGACAGTCATCCACACTGATCATAAGCCACTGCAGTTTATGCAGACACAAGGAAAATTGTAGAATGACCGCCATCAAAAGTGGTCCACATACTTGTAGCAATTCCACCCCAACATCAGGTATAAAACAGGAAGCACTAACCGCGTTGTTGATTGCCTCAAAATACCACCAGTCACGACACTCACCATAGTACTAGACTCCTGCAGCCATGAGACCTATGGATGGCCCCAAATCTATGAGATAGACCTAGACTTCGCCACCACCTACCAAATGTTGGGTGCAAAGGTAGTTGTCGATAATTTCCATCTTCAGGGTGGGTTGTTGTGCCGACTGGGCCATATATGTGTTCCATCAAGTGAGCGAGCGAAGCTGATCTAGGAAACCCACTACATTCATGTGGAAGGACACTTTGGCATTGAAAAGATAGTGGCAATGCTACAAAAACATTTTTACTGGCCGAAATTTTGACAGGAGGTCGACAAGTATATAAGGTCTTGTACTGCCTGCATTATTGCCAAACCAACCACTAAGAAATAGAGCCTATACACCCCTCTTCCTACTCCTGACAGGCCATGGGAATCCATCTCAATGGACTACATGTCGTGCCTCCCATCCAACAAGCGGGGAAATGACTATGTTTTTGTGGTTGTTGATCGCTTTTCTAAGATGGCAATTCTGGTTGCTTGCAAAAAGAGCATCACAGCAGAAGCCACTGCCAAGCTCTTCTTTGAACGGGTCTGGGTACATTTTGGAATCCCACAAACCATTGTCTTAGATCGGGACAGTCGATTTCTCAACACATTTTGGTTGAGCCTCTGGTCACTGCTGGACACCAAGCTCACCAAATCCACGACGTTCCACCCCCAAATAGATGGCCAAACCGAGGTTGTAAATTGAATGATCGTGCATATCCTGCACATGTATAATTCCAAGCACCCTCGCACATGGGATGAAAATCATCCCTATCTCTAGCATAGCTACAACTGAGCCCTACATAGCTCAACTAGACACAACCCCTTTTAGGTGGGGTTGGGATTCCAACCATTGGGTCCCATAGATATTGCACTTCCCCTTATGGTCACCTCGATCGAATCCTCTCCTACTCCAACTGAGGTTGAAAAAGCCACCCAATTCATTGAGAGGATCCATCACATATGCCAATAGGTTTAGGATATCCTACAAAAGTCCAATAACAAGTACAAGTAGCGCCATGATCAACATCCGGTTCCACATAAGTTTCAGGTGGGTGACAAAGTTTGGTTGCACTTGCAGAAAGAACACCTTACATGACCCCATCGGAAGATTCTCCCACTCCATTATGGGTCGTACACCATCACCAAGGTTGTGGGGGATAATGATTTTGCGCTAAACATTCCTCCTTTCCTTGGCCTGTACCCAGTGTTCAACGTGGATCTCCTTTGACCTTATTTCCCACCATTATTGGACACCTTAGACGTAGCAGAACAACTGACACCAAAAGATCTCAACCCTGACTACATGCAACAGGAATCTAGTGATCAGATTGTGGACACGCAGATCAAGGGCACTCAACAACAAAGGATCCAACTTTATCGATTCGTCAAAGTAGGGCAGTTCCCGCACCATGGAAAGTGGCTCACTCGGAGCCAAATTCAACAGAAATTTCCTCATTTGATGAGGGAACTCAACGCAATGGAGACCATTGTTTCCTAAGGATGGAGGATTGATCTAGGTGGATATCGGTGGCCACCCAGCTTTTCCAGTTGGCTGAAAACATCTTTCATGCAGTTTTGATAATTTATTATTTTTAGCAGTTTTTCAGGTCCTGAACTTCCGGAGCCGTTTTGAGGCCCTAAACGATGTTTTTTGGGGTATGTCGCAATTTGTGCAATTGTTGTAGTCCTCGGACAGATCTTTCCAATGGGATATCATATGCCTAAAACGAAGATCATATGCAAAAGTTACGACCTCGAGAAGTTGATGTACTAACTTACCCAAACGGGGCCCACATGACTTTTGGCGCTTCATCTCCTAGGGTTAGGTTTTTGGATGTTTAGGGTTTTTGAAACCCCTGCTTATTGTAAAAAGGCCTTGAGAGACTCATTGTAATCATCTTCTTGTGAATGAGCGCAGTCATCACATCTCTTCTGAGAGATAAGTCGCCACCATTCCAGCAAGCTTGTTTTCCGCTGCATTTTACAGTTTCAGCTTATTTCCTTATTGAATAGAAAACCAATTTTACTGTATCTCTGTTATTCCATGTTAAGCATCTAGTAATAATCTGTAGTCATTTCGTTCTACTCATAAAATCCGGATCAATTCTGTAACCGCACGTTGGGTGAAGTTCTTAATATCTTAGTCATTTATGTGTTGAAGTATTTCTGAATTTTGTAGTGTTCAAATATTTAAAAAATATCTTCTCTTTGTTTATGCTCAATCTTATGTTCATAGTTTATGTGCTAGGGTAGCAAAGTTACAAGAAATTGTTTATTAAGTTTTTTTTATCACAGAACATAGTATTTTGTGCAATTTGAGAATTGTGCAGTTCTGAGAGTTTAGCAACGAAGTTTTGTAGCGCGCAATATTTGCAATTGCACTACGCAGAGATCGTTTGTGCACTGTAGATCCGAGATTTGGTATTAGAGAAGATTATATCAAAGTAGGTTGATCAAAACAATTTTGATCAGAGCAAGTTTATCAGAGTAAGGTTGAAAAGAAGCAACTCTGTTGAAAACTGAAAAATATGGCTTTTACTTCAAATCGACAACCTCCCACTTTCACAGGAAATAATTATGAGTTATGGTGCTTTACCAAGAAGGTGCTATTTCGGGGTCAATATGTATTGGAGATAGTCAAGAATGGCTATGTGTAACCAACAATTCAGGAAACATACAATGCCCTCATACAAGTTTAGAATGATGTTTTGAAAGATCAAAGGAAGAAGGATGGAAAGACAATGTTTTACATACATCAAGCCATGCATGATAACATACTCCCAAGAGTTGCATTAGCAAAGCAAGCCAAGGAATCTTGGGACATATTTCAAACTTCTTATCAAGGTATGGACAAATTCAAGACATCAAAACTACAAATTCTTAGAAGACATTTTGAAACTCTGTCAATGAAAGATATAGATTCAGTAGATTCCTTTTATACCCATGTTATTGTTCTAATAAATCAGATTAATTCTCATGGTGAAACCATAGAGGATAGAAAGGTTGTTGAGAATGTAGTTAGGAGTCTTCCTCCTAAATTTGATACCATCGTTGTGACTCTAGAAGAGAGAAAAGACCCAAGTTAGTTTAGCCTAGATGAATTACAAGCTTCCCTTATTAATCATGAACACGGATTGAATAGGTCAAATATGTCATTATAAAATGCATTTTTCATGCAGTCATCGATAAGCCGCAGAACAAGAAGGGGGAGAGATAACTCTAGAGGAAGAGGAAGAAGTTTTGCTAGAGGTGGAAGCAGTAGCATTCCTGCAAATACTAGTGGAACATGACAAAACCTAAATACCAACCAACTAGGTAATAAGAAATTTGATAAATCAAAGATTCAATGTCATTACTATAAAAAGTATGGACATTATGCATATGAGTGCAGAAAGAGAGTATAATCGGAACAAACAAGATCAAGATCAGTCACACAATGCAAATACTCCCTCAAGTCCTATGTTTATGGTGTGTGTTGAAGCAATTCCTATAGTATCAAAAGTTGAATGTAATGTTGCTCAAGAAAGTTGTTGTGACATATGGTATATAGATTCATTCTGCAGTAATCACATGACAGGAAAATTAGAGTTGTTTTCTAGTTTGGATAAGTCAGTCCAAACTAAATTTACATTTGAAACAGATATCCAAGTCACTGTCTTAGGAAAATGAAGTATTAACATTTTGACCAAACAAGGAAAGAAAAAATGTATGCATGGTGTATATTATGTTTCTGGTCTAAAGAATAATTTGATGAGCATGGGACAATTGTTACAAAAAGGATACAAAATCTGCATGGAAGATAATCCCTGTGTGATTATGGACAGATATCCAAGAAATCAACTTATTGAAAGAATTCATATGACAAGCATGAAAATTTTCCCATTGACATTTAATCCATCCATGAAGAAAAATACAACACAAGTTGTCTATGACACAAAAGATACGCAATCAGAAACTGCATTCAAAACAAAAAGTGCAAAAGTTAGTGAGCGTAGTGTTAAGGGAAAAGGAGAAAGTGACACAAATATTTAGGCAACATTCCATTCTGAAGTGCAGGATGATTCTTGGCATGGAGTTTCAAATTTGGACACTTAAACTTTGGAGGTCTGAAGGTACTACATACAAAGGATATGGTGAAAGGTTTTCCATTAATTGAAAAAACATAGAGAATATTTGAAGGCTTCATCTTTGGAAAGAAACACAAAGAATCATTCCCAATTGGCAATTCATACAAAGCAAAATCTCCACTGGAAATAATACATTCATATATTTGTGAACCAATGCAAACACCATCTATAGGTGGTAATACTTATTTTCTTACATTTATTGATAATTTATCTGTTAATATTTTTGATGTAACTACGGAAGATATTCTTGCATATTTGTTTTAGTCAAACCTTTAAAATATTATTACAATTATATTTTACAAGTCAACTCAATGCAAATTATTATATTATTGGTATTTTTATTATAATTGTAAAAGGCCCCATTGTGGCTAGTCGGACCTATTTTATGGGTTAGTTAGGTCAAGAGTCGTGTCTCTTCAAAAGAAAATGTTTTGTATAAATAGAGGATATGTTCCTCTCATTTGGACACACACTCACACACTTCTCTTATGCATCTTGGAGAACATAACAAGGTCTAGTGCACAAGTCTTGGAGGCTGGTTCTTTTGGTGTTTTGGTCTTGGTCTTTCTTGGAGAGATATAACACATCATTTTACTGGTTGAAGGAATCTATATTAACGATTTTGGTTGTTGGGTTTTCTCTCCCATGAGGGTTTTCCACGATAATATTTGTGTTCTATTGTATCTGTGATTATCTATCTTTGTATAAACTTGCTCGTACAGAGGAGAGTTTATGCTTAACTTATTGATACATATGAGAGTTAATGCTCATCGAGCCAATACAAAGGATATTCTGTGTTTAAATTTCACACATGGAGGAGATGTGATAAAATTATCGATATAGACGAGAGTCCATGCTCATTGCGCCAATACAGAGGAGAGCTCATGCTTAACTTGTCGACATAGGAGTAGTAACCTAAAACATTCCCTTTTGTATTTTGGTCATAAGTTTTTACTTTGATACTTGTTTCACGTGTTCCTTATACTGTTGGAAATGTATTGTTGAGATATACAACTTCATAGTTATATGATTTCAGAGATTCCTAACTAATTGTTCGCATTTTTAGGGTTAAGATCTAGCACATCAGAAAAAACCCTAGAGAACAAATTACTTCAACCAAGAGTAGAGGAACCATAAATTAAACTCAAGGAAGCATACATGAACTCTCAATTAGTTAATGTTTCAGTTCTATAGGTTCAAATGCATGCTTTTGAAACTTTATATCAATATTATTCTATGTTCACTCATCTACTGAGTGTCGAATTGTGTCAGGTACCAATGATAAAGGAATATCATACTCAACAATTTGGATAGGTAGCATTTGAGGGGACAAAAACATGAAGGAACAACAGCTACGCATAAAATCAATCTGCCAGTATGTAGTAGTACGCTCGCAAATATTATCTACCATCAATAATAATGGAGCAAAAACAACAACGAGAGTAGAGGAGAATCGAAAGGGAATCCAAATCAAATAGCCAAAGAATAATTATGAATCTCATGATGGTCAAATATCAAACTTGGAGGGAAAACATTTTCCCAATGTCCATACCAATCATCACAGTGGGTGAGGTGTAATATAGCCAAAATCTACGATGGAATCCCACCAACACTAAAATACACATTTGAAATGTAACTACATATAATGCATTAAATTTTAAAAATTGATATCATCCTTGCCCTCTCATCATTATGAAGAGGATAAGGACAAAATTTATCAAATTAAAGGTCATAGGGGGGAGGCGAAAGTCCAAGAGTCAAGTTGAATATTAATAAATACGGGGATTTTATCTAGGAAAGGGGATTTTGGCTCTTGGATATTTCATGTGCTATTACTTAATACTTTAATGAGGAGAAGCTTGTTTGGCCAAACTATTTTCTGCAGAACTTTAATTCTCGTGTTGGATGTATTGTGGACTATTCCTTTTCTTTTTCCTTAGCACTCAGGTTGTGTAAGAATTTACTTCAGATTGTATATTATTCTTATGTGTGTTTGTTGCATTCTTATTTTGGTTCTTCAAGGAATATTTGTAAGAATTCATGGGTCTGGGACTGTAAATGATTGTTTAAATGATATACTATTCTATGTTTGCAGTTGTTTATTTTGTTTTCTTGTTTTTATTCTGTGTGAACAATTTATGGGGCCATTGATAAGAGAGCGTTTGGTTCTATGTTTTCTTGTTGGTTACCTTTTCCATCTAGACACATGCATCTTATATTAGTTGCATTTCATTCCTTAGCTTATAAATAATCATTGGTGGACCAGGTTGTAATCGGTAAACCAAAAAATAGAAATGGTTGTCGTACCGAAATCTGGATGTGTTCCCTACTCCAAAAAGTGAGAGGTCTAATTGGGACATCTTATTGGGGGTAACCCCTGCTGTTGACATAGGGAATTTTTACTGCGCAATAAAATTGGTGCTAGAAGGAGGGTTGAATGCCAAGCCTTTCCATGTGGAGTCATTTAATTAAGTTCTTAACTAGCCCATGACTCCTCTATGTATCACTATTTGGGATGACCTTTTGAGTCTTCTGAGACCCTGGTGGGGCATCTCAATCGAGATAGTTAATCTCTTGTCAGACTTAAAATTCGATGGTGAAGGGAATGTCTTTGCATTCACACATCTCAATCAGTTTATCCTCACTTGAAAAAATCTTAAGATTGTTCATGACAATTGTCTATTTTTTATCCTCACATTTGAAGGGGAGATTAAAGCCTAGTTTAGGGAATTACTAGTGAAATCGATACATTGCTAGAAAAAATTCATGCAAATATTTATCACTTGTCGTGTAGATTATTTTTATGATGAACTCTTTAATGAACTTGAAGAAATATCAAGTCTAGGAAATGAATATGTGGATGATTTATTTCAAAGAGTCATGCACATTTACTGTATATTTCATGAAATTGACAAACCCTCAGACCAAGAAATACTTGATTGGTTTTCATACCTCATCTCTATTTCTAAAGGGTACAATATGAATAATCAAATTATATCTCATTCTAAATATTTATATTTTCCTTAGGACATACAACCACCTCTTATCCTAATGGAATACTTTCAAACCTACTTGTACCATTCAATCCCATCCATAGACATCTGATACTTTGGAATCTGAGTTCCAAAAACCATATGAGGAGACCGTTGCAATAGATGATGTTGAATCTATATTGAATAAAGAATCAATTCAACAAGTTTCTATAGATTTTAATGAAAACTTAGCATTGTGAAAAGTAACAACTATATCCTCCACACAAAATCATGATCCGATGATGAATGATGGGGGGTACATGATCTCTAATCAACATTTTGTCTCAACTTTAGGGGAATCTTCACCAAAAGTCTTAAACCCCTTAGACCTATAATATGAACCATCTAGTCTCTCCCCTTTGGAGAATCACAAGTCTAGTTTGGTCTATAACAAACCTCTCATTGAGGAAATCTTGTCATTTTCATAATCTGAAGATGTTCATTCTATTTATAAAAATATGTTTGATAATGATCTCTCACGTGAGCATTCACTAAACTGTCATTCAATAGAATATCCATGCTTTTCTCACAATGAAACATTGAATGATAAACAAGAATAACAATATTTCCAAGCTTTGATTGATAAAAGACTCATTCTTAATGATATTCCATCTCGGATGCAGAATGTTGAAAATCCTTTGCAATTTGAATTTTTGAAACATGTTGAATCATGATTTGATCACAATAACCCTATTTTCGATGACTATTTTTCTATTCCAGAATTGTATGTGAGCATCAATGCATCATCCAGTGCTCCTGTACAATCCGTAATTTTTTATCTCAATGCAGAGATGTTAGCAATAGAAAATATAAGGTATGCAGAACATGAGTTTTCATATCTCCATGAATACATCCTATCAAATCAACAACCCATCACCATACAAGGAACAAGAAACATTGGGTTGATCCCAAAAAGGTTTCCCTCTAAATATTCTCCATAATCACATGTCAATCTTTAGGGTTAGATGTATCACTTGTCTTTAGATTCTTTCTCAATACTCTAGCACTCCTCACATGATTTTGATGATGTTACAGGAGGCATATTGGAGTCATATTTCACTCAATGTTTCCCTAAAAATAACAGATACCATTTATCCTCTCATCACGTGGGTTATCTAAAATGGGAGCCTAGGGAGGCTTTCATGGATAATGAGGCACTTCAGTTTCATCCAATGGCTATGTTGGGTTCTCATTGTCTTTATTCGACCTATGGAATGAATGATACCATCAATACTGAGACTCCCCCACAAACTAAATTTCATGCAAATTTCATTTATGGCTCTCATCAGGTATGCCACTCATTTTCAAATTCCTTCCAACAGTCCTATGGTGGTCATTGTAAAGTTATTATGGAATTGAATCTTGGTTTGAGGAATGCTACATGTCTACATTTCTCGTGAATTATAATGCTGCCAAATTTAACATGCAGGGTACAGATTTATTTGATTCAATTTTTCTTATCTTCAATCTCCCACTACTCAAATTTCTTCTATTAACTTTTGATGAACATGTGGTTGCAAGTCTGGAGTTACTTGTTGGATTACTGAGAGGGGGGGTGAATCAGTGATATAGCAATTTAATCATTTTTAACCATATAATCCAAGTGTTATATCAATGTAGCATTGTCATCCAATAACTGCAGAGTAAATAAGTAATGAACAAATGAAAAATCATATACATATACAGTACACTAGTGTTTTATGTGGAAATGCAAAGTGGGAGAAAACCACAGAATGATTTTTCTTATATTTCTTGAAGAATTACATTCATTGGAATCACCAACTTCCTTTGTTTTCTAGATGCAACTAGAAGGAGGCTCCAACCCTCTATTTTCTCAGGCTACAACCTGAGGGAAGCTTCAACTCCCCAAATCTCTAGATACAACCAAAATGAGGCTACAAACCCCTATGTTCTCCTGCTACAACCGAAAGGTGGCTACAACCACATGTCCTTTCTTCGTCCAACCACCCTACCATAGGAGTAGAATGATGGAACCACTTTCACACTATAACTGTGAGATATACTATTGTAAACCCATACCAATAAATCTGCACCAAATAACATGTACCAATAAACCTAAACAATGCATCAACCATGCATCAACCTATACATCAACCTGTAATCAACCTGTACCATAAACAAGTGCATCCAACCATGTACCAAGTATGTATCGGTCATGTATCAACTACTCATCAACTATGACTCATCAATATGTACCAACATCATCAACTATACACCTCATGTATGTGCCAACTCATCAACTACTTGTCTCAACCTTGTACCCAACATGTACCTCAACAAAAATCCCTCATCAATTTCATCATCCAAATATGATTTTTAACTCTATAATATACCTGGTGTATATGATCACATACCTACAAACCTTCCTTAACTTTAACAACAAGAGACTAGCATTTTCATAAAACTTTTGTTTAGTCTCAAATGACTAGTTTTGTATTAGTCAACAACCCTAACTTGAAATAATCATAACTATGTACCTATAATGAATAAAGATATGAAAATAATACACAATGTTTTTCAGTTTGTTTTATGCAATTCCTCCAGATGTCACTACTTGGAACCTCTCAGAAAAGTAGTTATAGAAAAAATGGCATACCTTGTTGAATTATGGCTTATTCTAGAGAGCAAACTTGTAGAGCGTGCCCCACACAAAATATTTGTTGTATGGATCTTAGAAATCATCATCAAAAGAATTTATCCTCCCTTGAATTCCAACCTTCTTTACTTCACCTTCTCTCTGAAATTTGACTTAGATATCCTTTGGCTACCTTAGTCACCTATAGATATTCAATATGCTCAAATGTGAATTTAAAATGAGAGAGCCTTCCCTCTTATTTATAGTTTCATGTAGCTTCCTCAAGGGGTTACCTTTTAACCATCTTAACCCACTTTCCTTATTTTAGGGTTAACCAACTTCTAACCACTTGTCCAATTAGTAATTTATCCATTAACTTTATTATTTAAATAATTTATTTTGTATCTCCTTTGACTTATAGTAAACTCATCACTTCACTTTACCTCAAGGGGTTACCTTTTAACCATCTTAAACCACTTTCCTTATTTTAGGGCTAACCCACTTCTAACCACTTGTCAACTTAGTAATTTCTCCATTAACTTTATTATTTAAATAACTTATTTTGTATTCACTTTGAATTATAGTACACTCATCACTTCACTTTCTTATTTACCTTCTAAAAAGCTTTTAAACCACTTTGACTACTTTGACCTTTTGGGTCTTCTAGATGACTCATGAGGGTTCTCCAACTTCACATGGCCATAACTCTCTAACCGTGAGGAGTTATGTGACTACATACTACTGGAAATGGCATGACATGTACTATCCATATAGAATAGTATTTCTTGAAAATATATCAAAACTCATAATATTATCCATCAAACAAACTTGGGTCCATTACCCAAACATGGGTTCTGCAACTTCCTTCAAGGGCTGACATCAATGACAACCAACCTTAATAAACAATATCCCCCTTTGGCATTGATGGAAACAATCTGATGCAATATTGAAATCATGTCATGCAATATTGAAGTTATATCTCTCATGCTCCCCTTATAACCATGCCTCTATCCTCTACATCTGATGAATCTCTCCCCCTTTGTCATCAATGGAAAATGTATTTTTCCATCCGGGGTTGCTCCCCCTAACTGAAAAGTCCACTTTATGGTTGTTCCTCGTGTACATATAAGACATAAGATAACCATTCAAAATAATTCATTTTGGAGTAGAAATAACTCTTGAGTCTCTGGCGAAGATACTCAAAGGCTTCCTCTGGAAGTGGTTTTGTAAATATGTCTGATTGGAATGTTCTTCTTCTTGGAGTGCATCACCGGGTTCTTTGAGATACCGATGGCACTTGTATTATCACAATAGATTGGAATGGGCTCATCATACTCAACCTATATATTTGTCAGAGTTTAATTCATCCAAAGAACCTGTGTACAACATGTTGCTTCGTAAATATACTCTACCTCAGTTGTAGTTAAAGATAATGATGATTGTTTCTTGCTTAGCCATGGTACTCTTTATGAAGGAAAAAGAACCACAAAGAAACTTTTCAATAAAATCTTATGCACCAAAGAAGACATATCATCATCAGATGAAGATGAAGTCAGTGACAGTGAGATAGAAAGAGTTGAATTCATGGTAGTAGAATACTCTGATAAAGAAGACTCCGAAGAAGAATATGAAGAATATGAAGAATCCGAAGAAGAATATGAAGAATTTGAAGAAGAAATTGAAGAGTCAGAAGTTGACTACCGAGAGGAATTAATGTGTACCATAGAAGTTATTAGAAGAGAAAAGAAGAAAAACAAGAAACTACAAGAAGAACTAGTCAAGAAAGAAGACACTCAAGAACTAGAACAAATGATCACAAATTTGAAGGTTCAAATAGAATAAGATAAAATAATTAAAGAATCACTCAAAGAACAACTAGAAGAAAAAGACAAGATCATTGGAAATTTGGAAGTAGAGATTGTCACATTAAGAAAGTATCTTCAAAATAAATATGTGCAGAGCATCTCAAAATTTTTGGATGACATTATCAACAGTAAAAAATATCATCATGACAAGTCCGGAATTGGATACAATCAGACAAAAAAGGGATCAAGCTCCAAAACAACAGAGAAAGAAACATATCCAAAAATATTTGCAGAAACAATCAATGGGGATAAGAAGATTACAGGGACACTCCTCCACTGAGAAGATTCAGATTTCAAAATCAACAAATGAAAGATATGCCTTAGGAAGAAGAAGAATTCATAAGAGTACCTCCTTTCAGAAGATCTTAAACTCCCAGGTATCAAACTATCAATTTTGGTTTATGTCATGAATGAAATAATTTTGGAAATAAAATTGTGAATTGTAGAGCTAACAACAAGAACACAAACAACTTTGAAAGTCATACACAAAGGGGTTATCCAAGAAGGCCTAGTGAAACACAGAGAAGAAGTTACAATAGGTTTGGATATTTGAGCGCTGAAGTGGAATGTTACAAATGTAAAAATTTTGGACACATGGCCAAATATTACAGAATGACAGTCCCTCCTAGATAACCACAACAGAATAAAAATTGTCATAGACAGGAACCTCATAAAAGGACATGGATAAGTAAGCATGATCAATATAGCAATGAAGAATTCACACTCGCTCTACAAGCCAAGCATAAGAAACCTGGTTGGTATGTTGAAAGTGGGTGTTCAAAACACATGACAAGTGATAGAGATAGGTTTCTTACATTACGAAAGGAAAGAGATGGATTAGTTTCCTTCAGAAATGATGATTCAACCAAAATCATTGGAAAAGGCATAGTCAGAATTGAGAACAAGAATACAAAGGCAGAAACTGTTCTACTACTAGAAGATATGAAACATAATCCTCTAAGTGTGATTCAAATGTGTGACGAAGGTCATAAAGTTAATTTCGATTCACAAAAGTGTGAGATAAGAAAAAAAAGGTTCAGGAAAATTGATTGCTACATCTGTGAGAACTTCAAGCAACATATATGTGTTAAGTGAAATTGGAAATGAAAATTGTTGTCTAGGAAAGGAACATGAAAGTTGGCTATGGAACAAAATAATGGTTCACATGCATTTTGATAACCTTATCAAATTCAGTAAAAGAGAAGCAGTAAGAGAAATGCCCCATATCACGAAACCAACCAACACTTTATGCAAGCATTGTCAACAAGGAAAGCAAACAAAGACCAGGTTCAAATCAAAGGAACATTCAACGACAAGACCAATGGAAATTATGCATATTGATCTAGTTGGACCAACTACAACAAAGGGCTTAAAAGGTGAGAAATACTCTATGTTATTAGTTGATGATTATACAAGAATGACCGCAATTTTCTTTCTCAAGAATAAATCATAAGCTTTTGAAAACTTCAAGATCTACAAGGAAATGGTTGAAAATGAAATGGATTCAAAATCAAATGCTTGAGTTATGATAATGGAGGAGAGTTCACTTCAAAGGAATTTATGGACTACTACAACGGTCATGGAATAAAAAGGAAATTCTACATTGCTAGCACACCTCAACAGAATGGAGTTGTTGAAAGAAAGAACAGGACAATACAAAAAATGGATCGAACAATTCTAATGGATTCGAAATTGACAGATATTTTTTGGACACAGGTAGTGCATACAACAGTTCACATTCAAAATAAAGTAATTCTCTGAAACAATACTAAAAAAACTCCTTACGAGCTATGGAAAGGAAGACCACCAAATGTAAATCACTTTAGGGTTTTTGGAAGAAAATGCTACATCAAAAGAGAAGATGGCAGAATGAGAAATTTTGAATCTCATGTGGACAAAGAAGTACTTTTTCGTTACTTAAGTACAAGAAAAGAATACAAGTGTTACAACCTGATATTGAACAAAGTGGTGGAAAGCATCAACGTAACAATTGATGAAATAGGTAAACTAGAATTAAAGGAAGAAGAAAATGAATCAAAGGAACAACTTTACAATGAAGAAAGGAAAGAAGAAAAATAAGGGGAAGACGAAGAGGATCTGACAAAAATAGAAGAGCAAGTTCAACAAGTAACTCCAAAAACACCTAGCAGACGAGTAAAAAAGAATAATCCTTCAGATCAGATTATCAGAAACAAAGACGCGGGAGTTGAGACTAGAAGAAGAATCCGTTCACCAGAACAAACACACCTAGCACTCATATCTACGATTGAACCAACCTATTTTGAATAGGCCAGTAAGGATGAATTTTGGAACAAGGCCGTGGATGAAGAATTGGATCAGATAGAGAAAAATGACACTTGGGAATTTGTTCCAAGACCAAAGGATAAGAATGTGATTGACACAAAGTGGGTATACATGAATAAATTGAATGAATATGGACAGGGTACAAGGAAAAAAGCTATATTGGTATGTAAAGGATATGCACATGTTGAAGGAATCGACTTTGAAGAGACATTTTCCCTAGTTTCCAGAATGGAAACAATTCGATTGTTTTTAGCTTATGCATGTTCCAAAAATATCAAAGTGTATCAGATGGACGTAAAATCATCTTTTCTAAATGGAGAACATGAAGAAGAATTCCACATTGAACAACTAGAAGGATCTCAGTTGTCAGAGAACACATATTATGTGTGTAAATTAATGAAGGCCTTGTATGGTCTAAAACAAGCTCCTAGAGCATGGTACTCTAGACTGGATAAATATCTACAACAGACAGGGTTCAGAAAAGGAAGTGCATACAACAACCTCTACATCAAGGTAAGTCAAGATAGTATTTTATTAATTGAATTTTATGTTGATGATATTATTTTTGGTAGTGATAATGACAGGTTAAGCCAAAAATTTGCAAAGGATATGCAGAATGGATTTGAAATGTCATTACTTGGAGAACTATCCTTCTTTCTGGGGCTTTAGATACATCAAAGCAACCAAGAAATTTTTATTTCTCAAACCAAGTATATCCGAGAAATGCTAAAGAGGTTCAAAATGGAATATTGCAAACCAATTATCATTCCCATGCAAACCAGATGCAATTTAAGAAAATATGATGATTCAAAGTCTACATATCAGAGGCAATACAAGTCAATGATTAGTAGCCTACTATATGTGACAACATCTAGAACATATGTAATGTAGTGAGTTGGACAGGTGGAATGATTTCAAGCAGCACCAAAGGAATCACATGTGTTAACAGTGAAGTGGATTTTCAGATATCTCAAAGGAACATAAGATTTTGGATTATGGTATCCAAAAGGAAAGGATCTATCTCTTATTACCTACACAGATGCATATTGGGCAGGTTGTATTGATGACCAACGAAGCACCAGTGGAGCAATGTTCTACTTGGGTGAGTGTTTAGTATCATGGCTAAGAAAGAAACAATCATCAATATCTCTATCTACAACCAAGGTAGAGTATATTGCAGTAGAAACATGTTGTACACAGGTTCTTTGGATGAAACAAACTCTGAAAGATATATAGGTTCAGTATTATGAGCCCATTCCAATCTATTGTGATAATACAAGCACCATCAATATCTCAAAGAACCTGGTGATGCAGTCCAAGACGAAACACATTCCAATAAAGTATCACTTTCTATGGGAACAAGTTTTAGAAAAGAACATCAGATTTGAGTATGTGGGCACAAAACAACAATTGGCAGACATATTTAAAAAACCACTTCCACGGGAAGCCTTTGAGTATCTTCGCCAAAGACTCGGAGTTATTTCTACTCCAAAATAAATTATTTTCAATGCTTATATTATATGTCTTAGATGTACACGAGGAAACACCATAAAGAGGACAATTCAGTTAGGGGGAGCATCCCTGGATGGAAAGATACCTTTTCCATTGATGACAAAGGGGGAGAGATTTATTAGATGCAGAAGATAGAGGCATGATTCCAGGGGGAGAAGTGGTCACAGAGATGTAGAGGACAGAGGCATGGTTCCAGGGGGAGCATGAGTGATATGACTTAAGTATTGCATCATAGTGTTTCCATCAATTCCAAAGTTGGAGATTTTTTATTAAGGTTGTTTTTCATTGATGTCAACCCTTGAAGAAAGTCCAGTAGCGAATTTCAGTAGCACAAAGGTTTGGGTAATGGACCCAAGGTTGTTCATGTATAATGGTATGAGTTATAATATATTTGAAGGTAATATTATTCTATATGTATATTACATGTCATTCCATTTCTAGTGGTATGTGGAACATCACGTAACTCCTCACGGTTAGAGAGTTATGGCCATGAGAAGTTGGAGAACCCAGGTTTGGGTAGTGGACCCAAGTTTGTTTGATGGATAATGGTATGAATTTTGATATATTTCAAAGTATGAATATTCTATATGGATAGTACATGTCCTGCCATTTCTGGTGGTATGTGGAATGTCACATAACTCCTCACAGTTTGAGAGTTACGGCCTTACGAAGTTGGAGGACCCTCATATGTCATGTAGAAGCCCCAAGAGGTCAAAGTAGTCAAAGCGGTTTAAGAGATTTTAGAAGGTAAATAATAAAGAGAAGTGATGAGTGTACTATAATTCAAAGTGAATACAAAAGGAATTATTTAAATAATAAATTTAATGGAGAAATTATAAGTGGGTTAACCGTAAAATAAGGAAAGTGGGCAAAGTGACCTAGAAGATTCTTCTAAGGAAGCTACTTGGAGAGTATATATAAGAGGCAAGGCTCTCTAATTTTATATCACACTTGCGAATATTGAATATCTATAGGTGACTGAGGTAACCAAAGGATATATAAGATAAATTTAAGAGGGAATGTGAAGAAAAGAAGGTTGGAATTCAAGGGAGGATAAATTCTTTTGATGATGCTTTCTAAGGTATGTTATTTACAGATCACCTCATCATTTTCGCAATAATTTTTTTTATAGAATGATTCAGACCATGAAATTGATAGGCCATTGAGGAAACATATTCAAGTATCTATGGTAAAAATTTCATCTTGTGGGTCGTTGTATTTTTGGATTTACACTTCGTGGAAAATAGAGTTTGTGGCTAGTCCTGAAACTAGTCTAAAACATGTGTTTCGGGTAAAAATGCCATAATTTATTCATAACAGATCCAAATTCAGTAAGACAAAATGTGTTGGTTAGAATACAATCTGTAGTATGCTGTGTAACATTTTCATATCCATTCAACAAATTGTTTTTGCAGGGAACGCTCTACAAGTTTGATCTCTAAAATAAGACAGAATTCAACAAGGTATGTCATTTTTGTTATAACTCATTTTCTAAGAGGTTCCAAGTAGTGACACCTAGGGGAATTCCATAAAACAAACTAAAGAAAATTTTGTAATACTGTCATATCTTTATTCATTACAAGTACATAGTTATGATTATTTCAAGTTAGGGTTGTTGACTAATTTGAAACTAGTCATGTGAGAGTAAAGAAAAGTTTGATGAAAATGATAGCCTCTTGTTGTGAAATTTAAGGAAGGTTTGCAAGTATCTGATCATATACACTAGGTCTATTATAGAGTTACAAATCATATTTGGATGATGAAATTGATGAGGGATTTTTCTTAAGGTACATGTTGGGTACATGGTTGAGACAAGTAGTTGATGAGTTGGCACATACATGAGGTGTATAATTGATGATGTTGGTTCATATTGATGAGTCATAGTTGATGAGTAGTTGACAAATGATTGGTACATACTTGGTACATGGTTGGATGCACTTGTTTATGGTATAGGTTGATTACAGGTTGTTTGGTATAGGTTGGTGCATGGTTGATGCACTTGTTTATGGTACAGGTTGATTATAGGTTGAGGTACAGGTTTATGCATGGTTGATGCATGGTTCAGGTTTATTGGTACAGGTTTACATCGTTACGTGTCATAGTGATAGTGTGACAGTGGTTCCATCATTCTACTTCTACTTCAGGGTGATTGGACGGGGCAAGGACAGGAGGTTGTAGCGACCTTCTGGTTGTATTCAGAGAATATAGGGGGTTGTAGCCTCTTTATGGTTGTAGCCAAAGAATAGGAGAGTTGGAGGTTCCCTCAGGTCGTAGCCTGAGAAACAAGGGGTTTGGATCCTCCTTCCAATTGCAACTGGAAAATAAACAAAGTCAGTGCTTCCAATGAATGTAATTCTTCAAGACATATAAGAAAAAACGTTCCGTGGTTTTCTCCCGCTTTGGATTTCCACCTAAAACACTGGTGTACTATGTATGTGTATGATTGTTCATTTGTTCATTGATTATTTACTCTGTATTTATTGGATGAAAACTCTACATTGATATAAAACTTGGATTATATGGTTAAAAAGGATTAAATTGCTCTATTACTGATTCACCCCCCCTCTCATTAATCCAACTGTTATGTAGTGTGCATTATTATTATAGGTATTTCATCAAGAATATTTTAAGATGACATTCTAATTCCAAATACTATAATTTATTATAAAAAAAACTTTTTATTGAAATGTAGTGTTTGTTTTTATTATGATATATGGGGAATAATTATTGAGGGTAATAGTTTGAATGATTGGAAGTAGGTTTTGTATTCTATCAATTCAAATTTAAATTTTTGATGAGATATAGTATCATGTGATAAGATTAGAAGAATAGATGTCCATTTAGTGTCAAAATTCCTCATGTGTGTCTCCAAAGTCTTAGTCCTTGTTAAGCCATAGTTTTCCTACAAATTCTAGCTTGCACGGGATTTGAACCTGGTAAAATTGTCTTCCCAGATTGAAAGAAGGATGTTAACTTGATAAACAATTTAAAAACAATCGAATTACAAGAAGAATAGGAAAGATAAAAATGCACTAAAACTTATTGCATTAAAGTTGGATGGATCTTTGCAGGAGTGATTTTAATAAATACATTTATGTATAGGGTAATTTTTATATAAGTAAAGGTATTTTTTAAACTCATTTTTCAAACACTTTCCACTGTTTTTTTTTTAAGTAAGAAAGATTGTATTACCTGCTATTAAAATTCATGTACAAGCAGACAACATACAGATAGCATGGTTTCCATAGAAGGAAACTAACCCACCTCAGCCAAAAAATATATTTAAATATTTACAGGAGAATCCCCCTGCGGACAAGTGGATTTTCTCTTGGATAATAGGCCCCTATGACCAAGATAGAAAAGTGCTATTGTGGACACTGACATTCCTTTTCATGAAGCTAAACTATTCAAAGAAGAAGAAGGAAGAAGGGTAAATAAATTTTACCAACGGTTGCCCTTGCTCGATCCAGGCTGATCTTGATCTCCAAGTTCTTCAGAAGGTCCTGCAATATAATGAGAAACATCAACGAAACATACTTCCTACTCTATGATGATTAGCTTCATAATGGATCTATAAAAGAAACAAGTTCATGAAACGTACACAAAATTTAAAGGAAACAGGCCAAGCATAGATTTGTATTAATGAAAACAAAGTGAAATGCTT
>JASDQU010739243.1:136586-146954 GCA_032191745.1 Picea mariana | reverse complement strand
AGACAGAGAATTGGAGAGTTGGAGCTTCCCTTAGGTTGTAGCCTGGGAAACTAGGGGGTTGGAGCCTCCTTCCTGTTGAAATATTATAACTGCAAAGAGTATTCTATTTATTATTGATGTGTTATTCATTAGATCAATCCCCTTTTGGGATTGATCATGTTGGGTATTGTAAATGACCAAATCCACTTTTGCGGATTGGTCAAACCCTAATTGTAATAGACTAAATGAGAAGTCAGCCCCAGAATATATTAAAGTGGTTATAACCACCCAGAATGAGAAGTCGGCCCTGCCAATGAAAATACACCTCAGTTCATCGCCTACCATATTGTATAAATAAGAGAGGCTAGCACCTCATTTGTTCAGTCACTCACTTGTTCATTAAAGCGCAAGTTTGGAGTTGCATTTGGAGAAGAAGGAAGAGAGAGAGAGGCGCATTCTTGGGAGAGGACTTTCTGTATTGTTTGAGTTATCTCTTGGCATTGTATTAGCTATCTATATTAAGGAAGTTTTTGTTGGGTTTTCTCCCCCATGAGGGTTTCCTAGGATAAATTATGTGTCTCTTGTGATTGTGTTTTTCTCAGTGATCCTATATATGCTATGGTTATCTAGTGAATTGAAAAGAAACCTAATAATAACTTAAACCTTAACATGGTATCATAGCTAAGCTGAAGAGAGCATATTTCACAAGAGGAAGAAAAAAGTCATTGTTGTCGTACATGCAAATTAGGGCTTTTTATTGAAGAATAATTTCATCCCCAAAGTCATCTAGAAAAGTGTACCCTTCCTTAAGGAACACTTTGGCATCATCAACGCACCTTTTCAGTGGCTAGATCTCCTAGAAAGTGAAACCCTAGTTTTCACTAGGTACCAGAAAACTAGAAGTACCAGAGTACCAGAAGTACCAGAAAACTAGAAGCACCAGTCCAAAAATTCGTTGATCAAGTTTGAAGGGGTAAAAGTTGGATTTTTTGAAATCTAACCACACCAGGATACTCGCCTCAGCCAAGTGCACCTCCTGGTAAGTTCAAAATTCAAATCTGAGCATTTTCATTTTTCGGTCATTTTCCTAGCTCCAGGTAAAAGATGTCTGCAGGCACTAAGCTTGTTGGCAAGCTAGAAGGTGTGGAAAACTTCCGTGCTTGGAAGTATAAGATAGGAATAATTCTTGAAGAGAATGACCTAGCAAGATTCGTTAAAGAAGATGTACCAAAACCCATCGATGAAGCAGATAAAGAAAAGCACCAAAAGGACACAATTAGGGCTAAAAGAATCATTGCAGATTCTATCAAAGATCACTTGATTCCTCAAGTGTATTCAAAGAAGAATCCAAAAGAAATGTTTGAGGCCCTAACCATTTTATATGAAGGAAAGAACATAAATCAGAAGATGACTCTAAGAACTCAACTCAAGAATACAAGGATGTAGAAAGGAGATTCAATCCAAGAATATTTCTCCAGAATATATCAATTCAAAGAACATCTAGAAGCAATTGGAGATACTATAGATGAATACGAACTCATAATGAAGGCCCTTAATGGTCTCACAATACCTTGGGCTTCATTAATCCAAACTATTTGTGCTAGAACGGAGAAACAAAAATTTGACAGCCTTTGGGAAGAATGCATTCAAGAAGAATCAAGAGTAGCTAACCGAGAAGCTTTAATATCAAGAGATGAATATAAATCCCTAGCTACTCACACTAAAGGAGGAAGAAAGAAGTATTACTTCCAGAAAGAAACTCATAAAGAGTCTCAATCCCAAAACAAATTCATACATAAAGAATCTCAACCAAGGAGATTCCAGAAGAAAGGACAAAGAAAAGAAAGAGACTTCTCATCTTACCAATGATACCATTGTGACAATATGGGACATATTGCGAGACATTGTCCATCTAGACAAGAAGAATACAAGAGGCATCATGCCCATGCAGTTGAATATGAAGAGCCACCCACAAAGATGATAAAAGAATGAATTGAAAACTATGTCTTAATCTCGGCCCTCTCAGGATCAGTATCACCTGGAGAGGACACTTTGCTCATTGATAATGGTGATTCCAAGCACATGACAGATCAAAGAGACATTCTCTCTTGCCTTTCAAAAAATAAGTTTTCTCATAAAGTTACACTTGGAGATGATTATCAATACCCTATCAAGGGAGTAGGAGAATCAAACTACAAGATGAATTCAGGGACTCCAATGAAGATGAAGGATGTACTCTATGTACCAGGTTTGACAAAGAACCTACTCTCCATATCAGCTTTAGAAAAGAAATGCTTCAGAGTTTCCTTTATAGATGGAGAATTTATTATGTGGGATAAAGGAAAAACCATGAAAGAAGCAATCGTTATAGGAAAAGAAGAAGGTGGCTTGTATAAGCTAAAGGGTCACTCAGAAGCAGCCATGAACCATGCCATTGAGAATCCATGTGAGCTTTGGCATAGAAGATTAGCCCACATCAACTTCAAGGCATTACCGAATGTATGCAAGGTAGTCACAGGTCTACCAGAACTCAAGGTTGGCCATGAAGGTGTGTGCAATGGATGTGCACAATGGAAGAGCATCAAGAACCTTTTTTCAAAGAGAGACAGTAAAGCAGAAGGAGTCTTAGAACTCATTCACTCAGATGTGTGTGGCCCAATGCCATCATCCTCCATCAGTGGGTATGTATACTATGCATATTTTATTGATGATTATTCTCGTAAAACCTGGGTTTACATTTTGAAATCAAAAGATGAAGTGTTCAGTATATTCAAGGAATTCAAAGCCTTGATAGAGAATCTTTCTGAAAGAAAGGTCAAGATAGTCAAGTCAGATAATGGAGGATAATACACCTCAAAATAATTTGTAAACTTTTGCAAGGATGTCGGTATTAAGAGGGAGCTCACCACTCCTTATAATCCTCAACAAAATGGTGTAGCAGAAAGAAAGAACAGAACTATAATGGAAGTATTGAAGACCATGATCCATGATCAAGATCTTCCAATGTACATATGGGCAGAAGCAACAAAAACAACAGAATATGTACAAAACCTATTGTCCCATAGTGCACTTGGGTTCAAGACCCCGGAAGAGATGTTCTTCGGAAATAAGCCAGAAGTAAGCGATCTCAAAATATTTGGTTGCCCAGTATTTGTACATATTCCAAAAGAGAAGAGAAACAAGTTGGACCCTTCAAGAAAGAAGGGAATATTTGTTGGATACTGTGAGGTCTCCAAGGCCTTCATAGTTTACATACCAGGTCACCATCATATTGAGATCAACAAGGATGTGACCTTTGATTAAGATGAAACACTCAAGAAATCAAGAAGATGCAAGCTTGAAGAAGTATATGAGGAGGAACCTGTAGCTCCCAGAGTTGCAGAACCAGTGAGGGAAGTCATAGCTTTCCCTGATGAGGAAATTCTAGAAGATCATGACATAGTAGAATTTCAAGAACCTCCTCAGATGACGATCTCCCACAAGAGAAATCCATCTTGGGCAAGGGAACTTATTCAAGATGGAGAGAAGTATGGTGTCCCTGAAGGAACCACGAGACACGCGAAGAGACCTAATCCATTCTCCAGTTATATGGATTTGATGTGTGATCTCTTAGAGAAGGATCCTACCTGCTTTGAAGAAGCCATTCATAAGAAATAATGGGCACATTCCATGAAAAAATAATACCAATCCATTATAAAGAATGATGTATGGGAAATAGTTCCCAGACCGAAGAGCAAGGATGTGGTATCTTCCAAATGGATTTTCAAAATAAAACATGTTGATGATGGAAGTATTGAGAAGTATAAAGCAAGGTTTGTCACTCGTGGCTTTTCTCAAAAGGAAGGCATTGACTATGAAGAGACATTTGCTCTTGTATTCAGATACACTTCGATCAGAACCATCATAGACCTTGCAGCTAAGATGAAGTGGAAGTTACACCAGATGGATGTAAAGACAACTTTCATAAATGGTGTCATTGAAGAAGAAGTGTATATAGAAAAACCTTAAGGATTTTAAGTTGAAGACAGGAAGATTCATGTCTGAAAGTTGAAGAAGGCTTTGTATGGATTGAAGCAAGATCCTAGAGCTTGGTATGGAAGGATAGACAGTTTTCTGACGATCTTGGGATTTACCAAGAGTAAAGTTGATTCTAACCTCTACTTCAAGGTTATGAATGATAAGGCTTTTATATTGTTGTTGTATGTGGATGACTTATTATTAACTGGAGAAGAAAATCTCATCATCGAATGTAAGAAGAAAATCGTTGCAAATTTTGAGATGAAAGACCTTGGCCTAATGCATTATTTCTTAGGTCTTGAGGTATGGCAGAGCCCAGAGAGGATCTTCCTTAACCAAGGGAAGTATGCAGTTGAAATCCTGAAGAGATTTGATATGTTGGAGTGAAAGTCCACAAATACACCCATGGAAACCAAGTTGAAGCTCCTGGTCGACACTTCATCAAAATTGATTGATGCTATGTTGTATAGACAGATCATTGGATTGTTGATGGATCTGATGGACACCAGACCATATATATGTTTTGTTGTGAACACTTTGAGTCAGTTTCTGTTAGAACCCATGCATGTTCACCTAGTTGTTGCAAAACATGTGATGAGGTACCTTAAGGGTACATTAGATTGTGGTCTCAGTTATGATGGAGATCATGGATTCAGGCTAAGTGGGTACACTGATTCAGATTGGGATGGAAGTGTATTTGACAAGAAGAGCACTTCAGGATGTTGTTTCAGTCTGGGGTCAGCCATGATCTCATGGAAGGGTAGGAAGAAATCAATCATTTCTCTCAGCACAACGAAAGCAGAATACATTGTTGCATGTTCTGCCAATTGTGAAGCCATATGGCTTTAGAAGTTGTTGACAAGTATATTCGACCTAGAGATGGAAGCAACCATGATCCTATGTGATAACCAGAGCTGCATAAAGATGACAAAGAATCATGTATTTCATAACAAGTCAAAACACATAGAGATCCGATATCACTACATCTGTGACATGGTGCAGAGAGGAGCCATAAAGATCCAATATGTTAACACAATTGAATAGGTTTCTAATGTGTTGACCAAGCCTCTATCTCGTGTAAAGTTTGAGAACTTTCGATATAATCTTGGTATAGTCTGAAAGGACCTCCCTCAAAATGGGGAGTAGTGTTGTGTTTCCATCCTAGTGTTGTGATGCCAACTTCATGTTGATGATATCTCGGCTTAATTGTTGTGATGATGTGCTAGCTTAATTGTTGTGATGATGTGCCAGCTTAATTGTTTGATGATGTGCCAGCGTAATTGCTGTGATGATGTGCCAACTTAATTGTTGTGATGATGTGCCATCTTAATTGTTGTGATGATGTGCCAGCCTCGTGTTGTGATGATGTACCGGCCTCATGTTGTGATGATGTGACTATCCTCATGTTGTGATGATGATGTATTAGTCTTTATACTAATCCATGTTGATGCATATGATGATACCATTCCAGCTCTATGTTGTGAATGATGATATTGATGATGAGAAAAAATTCCAATGATTTATAGATACACCAGTCAATGTTCCAAGATGTTGTTGATGATGTTGTCCTCTCTCTCGCCTGATGTTGTTGTAGAATACCACTCTTGTTAAGGGGGAGTGTTGAAATGTTGTAACTGCAAAGAGTATTCTATGTATTATTGATGTATTATTCATTATACCAATCCCCTTTTGTGGATTGATTATGTCGAGTATTGTAAATGACCAAATCCCCTTTTGTGGATTGGTCAAACACTAATTGTAATAGGATAAATGAGAAGTCGGCCCCAGAATATATTAAAGTGGTTATAACCACCCAGAATGAGAAGTCGGCCCTGGTAGTGAAAAGACACCTCAGTTCGGCACCTGCCAAATTGTATAAATAAGAGAGGCTAGTGCCTCATTTGTTTACTCACTCACTTGTTCATCAGAGGGCAAGTTTGGAGCTGCAATTGGAGAAGAAGGAAGAGAGAGAGAGGCGCATTCTTGGGAGAGGAATTTTTGTATTGTTTGAGTTATCTCTTGGCATTGTATTGGCTATTTATATTAAGGAAGTTTTTGTTGGGTTTTCTCCCCCATGAGGGTTTCCTAGGATAAATGATGTGTCTCTTGTGATTTTGTATTTCTCAGTGATCCTATCTATGTTATGGTTATCTAGTGAATTGAAAAGAAACCTAATTATAGCTTAAACCTTAACACTTTCAGCTGCAACTGTAAAACAAAGGAATTTGGTGCTTCCAATGAATGTAATTCTTCAAGACATATAAGAAAAAGAATTATGTGGTTTTCTCTCACTTTGGGTTTCCATGTAAAACACTGGTGTACTGTGTATGTGTATGATTGTTCATGTGTTCATTGCTTATTTACTCTGCATTTATTAGATGATAATGCTACATTGATATAACACTTGGATTATATGGTTAAAAATGATTAAAGTGCTCTATTATTGATTCACCCCCCCTCTCAGTAATCCAACAATTGGTATCAAAGTCGGTTCCTTCATAAATCAGTTTAACCACTAAAAGGTAGATATGGAGAGAAACAACTTGTATAAAAATGGAATACCATAGTTTGATGGACAAAAGTATGCATTTTGGAGCATAAGGATGAAGACATATATACATGCACATGGATTTGAAATTTGGAAATCAATTGTAGATGGATACATATTACCAGCAGTTCTGCCAACAAATGACAAAGAAGTGAAACTCGGTCAGAATAATTCCAAAGCCACAAATGCACTTCTGAATGGTCTTGGTGAAACAGTATTCACCAAATTTGCACATTGTAAATCCACTAAAGATATTTGAGACAAACTTTGAAATATTTATGAAGGAGATTCAAAAGTCAAAGCAGCAAAGCTTTAAACTTACAGAGGTCAGTTCGAACAACTAAATATGAAGGAAGATGAGAATATTGCAGCTTACTTCTTACATGTCGATGAAATAGTAAATACAATCATAGGATTGGAAGAAGAAATTCAAGAATTTGTAATTGTTTAAAAGGTACTAAGATCTCTTCCTATGAGATTTGACCCTAAGATATCAACACTAGAAGAAAGAGAATATCTAAACTCAATAAGCATGGATGAACTATATGGAATCTTTACAGCATATGAAATGAGAACTGAACAGGAAAATCTAGATGTAAAAGAAGCAGCCTTCAAGGCATCCAAAAGATCAAAGAAAAAGGGAAAGCAACAAGAAAAAGAACATAGCAGCAGTAGTGACGTCTCAGAAGATGATGAAGAAGTGACCAACTTTGTCAGAAAGCTGAAAAGGGGAACCGATGGTAGGTATAGAGGTAAGATTCCTTTAATTTGTTTTAATTGTGATGGTATTGATCATTTTTCTAACAAATGTCCTCATAATAAAAAGAGAAATGATGAAGGTGACTAAAAAAGAATACAAGCATATAAAGGCAAAAGAACCATAAAGAAAGTTTTCAAGAAAATATTATGCACCAAAGAAGACATCTCATCATCAGATGAAGATGAAGTCAGTGACAGCGAGACAGAAAGGGTTATATTCATGGCAGTAGAAGACTCTGATAAAGAAGACTTCAAATTAGAATATGAAGAATCCAAAGAAGAAATTGAAGAGGCCGAAGTTGACTACCGAGAGGAATTGATGAGTGCCATAGAAGTTATCAGAAGAGAAAAGAGGAAAAACAAGAAGCTACAAGTAGAACTAGACAAGAAAGAAGACACTCAGGAATTAGAACAAATGATCACAAATTTGAAGGTTCAAACTGAAGAAGATGAAATAATTGAAGAAGCACTCAAATAATAGATAGAAGAAAGAGACAAGATCATTGAAAATTTGGAAGTAGAGATTGCCACATTAAGAAATGATCTTCAAAATAAAAATATGCAGAACAGTTCAAAAGTTTTGAATGACATTATTAGTATTCAAAGGCTTAATCATGACAAGTTCGGACTTGGATACAATCAGAAAAAAAAAAAAAGGGATCAAGATCCAAAACAACAGAACAAGAAACATATCCAAAAAGCTACGCAAAAACAATCAAAGGGGATAGGAAGGTCTACAGAGAAAATTACAGGGACACTCCTCCACCGAGAAGATTAAGATTTCAGAATCAACAACCAACAAAAACATATAGCTCTCAGGAAGAAGAAGGATTCATAAGAGTACCTCCTTTCAGAATATCTTCAACTCCTAGGTATCAAACTATATTTTTTGGTTTATGTTATGCATGTAATAATTTTGGACATAAAGTTGTGAATTGCAGAGCTAACAATAGGAACATAAACAACTTTGAAATTCATACACAAAAGGGTTATCCAAGAAGGCCTAGTGAAACACAGAGAAGAAGTTACAACAGGTTTGAATCATTGAGCACTGAAGTGAAATGATACAAGTGTAACAACTTTGGACACATGGCCAAAGATTGCAGAATGACAATCCCTCCTAGAGAACCACAACAGAACAACAACAATCACAGACATAAACCTCAGAAAAGGACATGGATAAGAAAGCGGAATCAATACAGCAATGAAGAATGCACACTCGCTCTACAAGCTAAGAAGAAGAAATGTGGTTGGTATGTTGACAGTGACTATTCAAAACACGACATGTGATAGAGACAGGTTTCTTACATTAAGAAAGGAAAGAGATGGATCAGTCTCCTTCAGAAATGATGATTCAACCAAAATCATTGGAAAAGGCGCAGTCAGAATTGGGAACAAGAATACAAAGGCAAAAAATGTTCTACTAGTAGAAGATATGAAACATAATCTTCTAAGTGTGAGTCAAATGTGTGACCAAGGTCATAAAGTTACTTTCAATTCACAAAAGTGTGAGATAAGAAAATAAGATTCAGGAAAATTGATTGTTACAGCTACGAGAACTTCAAGCAACATATATGTGTTAAGTGAAATTGGAAATGAAAAGTGTTGTCTAGGAAAGGAAGATGAAAGTTGGCTATGGCAAAGAAGAATGGGTCAGATACATTTTGATAACCTTGTCAAAGTCAGCAAAAGAGAAGCAGTCAGAGAAATGCCCCAAATCATGAAACCAACCAACACTTTATGAAAGCATTGTCAACAAGGAAAGCAAACAAAGACCAAGTTCAAATCAAAGGAATATTCAACGACAAGACCAATGGAAATTGTGCATATTGATCTAATTGGACCAACTACAACAAAGGGTTTAAAATGTGATAAATACTTTATGTTATTAGTTGATGATTATACAAGAATGACTGCAGATTGTTTTCTCAAGAATAAGTCATAAGCTTTTGAAAACTTCAAGATCTACAAGGAAATGGTTGAAAATGAAATGGATTCAAAAATCAAATGTTTGAGATCCGATAATGGAGGAGAGTTCACTTCAAAGGAATTTATGGACTACTGCAGTAGTCATGGAATAAAAAGACAATTCTTCGTTTCTAGGACACTTGAACAGAATGAAGTTGTTGAAAGAAAGAACATGATAGTACATGAAATGGCTCGAACAATGCTAATGGATTCCAAATTGATAGATATTTTTTGGACACAGGCAGTGCATACAATAGTTTGCATTCAAAATAGAGTAATGCTCAGAAACAACACTGACAAAGCTCCCTACGAGCTATGGAAAGGAAGACCAGCAAATTTGAAGCACTTCAGAGTTTTTGGAAGCAAATGCTACATCAAAAGAGAAGATGGCAGAATGGGAAAGTTTGATTCTCGTTTGGACAAAGCAGTACTTGTTGGTTACTCAAGTACAAGAAAAGCATACAAGTGTTACAACCTGAGATTGAACAAAGTTGTGGAAATCGTCAACGTAACAATTGATGAAACAGGTAGACAATAATTGAAGGAAGAAGAAAATGAATCAATGGAACAACTTTACGAAGAGGAAACAAAAGATGAAAAAGAAGGGGAAGACGAAGAGTATCTGACAGAAGCAGAAGAGAAAGTTCAGCAAGTGACTCCAAAGACACCTAGCAGACGAGTACAGAAGAATCATCCTTCAGATCAAATTATTGGAAACAAAGATGCAAAAGTTGAGACTAGAAGAAGAATGTGTTCACTAGAACAAACGCACCTAGCACACACATCTATGATTGAACCAACCTATTTTGAAGAGCCAACAATGATGATCTTTTTAATAAGGCCATGGATGAAGAATTGAATCAAATAGAGAAAAATGACACTTGGGAATTGGTTCCAAGACCAAAGGATAGGAATGTGATCTGCACAAAGTGGGTTTACAGAAATAAACTGAATGAAGATGGACAGGTTACAAGGAACAAAGCTAGATTGGTATGTAATGGATATGAACAGGTTGAAGGAATCAAATTTGAAGAGACATTTTCCCCAGTTGCCAGAATGGAAGCAATCCGATTGTTTTTAGCTATGCATGCTCCAAA
>JASDQU010739243.1:120106-132303 GCA_032191745.1 Picea mariana | reverse complement strand
TTCTTCAGAAGGTCCTGCAATATAATGAGAAACATCAACGAAACATACTTCCTACTCTATGATGATTAGCTTCATAATGGATCTATAAAAGAAACAAGTTCATGAAACGTACACAAAATTTAAAGGAAACAGGCCAAGCATAGATTTGTATTAATGAAAACAAAGTGAAATGCTTACAGCCATAGATATAGGTGCAGCAGCTTCACCAAGCTCTATTTGTCCAGACCCTTGCTCAAATAATCCACACATAGAATGATGATGCTTCAATGATATCTCCCTTATGAGATCATAAGTTTGATGCCTTACAATGTGTCCCCTTTCACTATGAGGAGGCCTCCTTATATAGGCTTGGAGAGGCCTAACCACTTAAGAGATTCTTGGAATAGGTTGAGGATTCTTCTCCTTCAGTTGTGGATCTTCCCTAAGATGAATCTTTGATCTCATATTCGAATCCAACCAACTTTAGAGATTAAGGGGATTCTTCCCTGATTTCTCTCAACAATCCAAAATTCGCTCAAAAAAGGCCAACGCTCCCTCAGAATGGGATACAAAGTGTTGCAACGCTCCTCCAAAATAGGGTACAGAGCGCCAATGCTCCTTGACAGTGTATAGGGGAGCGTTGCCTTCCAAAAATGATTTTTGAGTGGTTTCTTCAATGGCAAAAGACTTGTACTCTTTGTCAAATGACTTCTCCTATTCAAAACCAGTATTTTGAGGTGTCTTGTAAGTGTTCTTGATAATGTTGTCCGAGACACAACATAGGTAAGATGACAGTATGATATTTGCGACACTTGTGGGTGAAATGCGACACTTGCGACATTTGGTAATGACAACACTAGGCCATCATCACACTGAGTAATTTTGATGTGTAACAGATTACCCCCTAAAGTGTGAAGTTAGAAGATGAGAACTGATGACTGAAGTACTTTGTAGACTTTTTCAAGCAAGGGTACAGACTCAAAGAACCTGATAGAAGATGCACACAACCATCAAACAAATATTATGACATGTTTCAAACCCAAGGCAGGCATACCTATCCTTGAGTGATAAATACTTTCAAGGTATGGCCGCCATAAAATACATTGCAGATCCATAATTATATTGATAGAAAGGTATAGCCACTAAAGATACAATGTGGATCTATAATCCTATGACCTAAACTGATCGTAGCCATGAAGAATACACAGTGGATCTACGAGACGAAAAGACATAGGCACGAACAATACAAAGTGGATCTATGTGATAGTATATGTGTCAACATTCAAAAGAAACTCCGTCACAACCTGGGAAAAGTACATATAAGAGTGATGAATCAACCCAGGTTCTTCTTACCAATCCCGATGTAGTATGAATATAACCATGTGAATAGATGTTTTGATGTTGAACATGGCATAAAACACTTGATTACTGGTCAATGAGGTAAACCGATAACAAGCGCGAGGGAAATCACCATTGATGTCAATGATTCCCAAGGTACCCTAGTACATTCTAGTGAATGTGAATATATGAGATGAAGTCAAACATCCGTGGAATCATCCAATCAGAGGTCAATGATGTAAACCTATTGTCGGATGTGAAGAGGCCTACCATTGAGGCATGCAGGTCGCAAGGTACTTACTGGTTTCTAAGTCTAGCTCCTAGATAATGTGTTGAAGTCGACAAGAATAGACTTGTTGAAGGAGGGCCTTGGTGTATCCCCCATCAACGACATGAAATTGACACAGAGATGTAATTGGTGGATCAAATGAACATGGAATGACATGGGTATTGAAATAGGAATTTGTGATGGTTGACTCTTGAGGCAGATACTTCCCTGAACTGAGGCATGACATCAACAAACTTGACATGGACCAAAACTTGATAATGCAATGGATATTGTGACTTTCTTCGAGTGACCCAAATGAGTAAGGAAAATCAAAGGATTGGTTTAGTGCAGAGGTTCAGCGGATTAAAATGTGTGCAAAGATAAAATGTTGTGTTCAAGGGTGACTATAAGAATTATTGGTAATGTTCTAAAAAACTGCTTGGATTGCTTCCTTCAATTTCCCCTCGCATCCAGATGGACGAGTACCTTTTTTTAATTTAACGAGATCGAGGAGGGTAACACATGCTTGATATAACTCACCTTCGATAAGTCCCTCTTCCTTTTTTTAATGAACTGGAAGAAGTAAGGGTCCGGTCCCATATGGGCCCTTCAATGTATGATTGTTTAACGAGTCTAGAGAAGGTAAACTTGGTGGTTTTTTATATTTAGAGAGTCTGAAAATGACTTAAAGATGACTCCAGTATTGTCCTTTTTCATAATGTTAGTCTCGCAAGGCTGAAAAAGAGATAAATTATCACTCGAAAGATGCCCTTTCAAACCTTTTAACGAGTGGGAAAGGAAGAAAGATCACTCGACGATCTTTTCATATTTAGAGAGTCTGAAAAGAGCTTAAAGATGACTCCAGGGGGTTACTTTTTCGTGTATCCATGTGGGTCTGAAAAAGAGATAAACATTTACCTGGTGCATTCTTATGTTTTTTTAGCGTGAGAACAAACTAAGACTATGCTCGTGAATGTGACAAGATAAAAATGAACAAAACTTCTCTGAAACCTTCCAATAATGACAAAATTGTATTCCGGGGTATTAATAAGGCCTCCAAAATATTTTTCAAAACCCAAAAATAACTATATCTTAGGCAAAAATGAAATTTATAATAGTAAAAACTGGTAAAACTATCATTTACCATTTCATTTGTGCAAAGATTTGTAGCAGTGGAGAATTTGTGCTTTGGAGGGTGAATCTTGAATTTCTCGGTGCCAGAGCTATGGTCATCTATTTTCCTCACCGTTTGGACCTGGTTGGTTCTCTTCTTCCTCTCTCTAATTTGTATGGTTCAAATTTTGTTTTTAGGCAATAGTTGGGTGCAAAAATTCATGCCCTGGGTTGTCTCAAGAGTCCAAAAGGGCTCGGTGCTCCTCTAGACTTAGTGGAGGAGTGTTGCCCGATTTTGTAAGTGCCCATGCAAGCTGATGAAGTTACGCCAATGCTCTGATGTAGTGGTGGAGGGGGCACTGCCCAAACACAACAACAAACAATTCCCAAAATGGCCAGTGCTTTCTCAAAACGTGAAGGGGAGCGTTTTAATTTTTAGAGTGCCCTGGTGGCCATTGTGAGGGAGAGTTGGTGCCCTAATGTTCATATAAGGGGGTGTTGGCTTCATATAAAGAGCAAACAATTTGTTTAAAGGTTTTCAATTGCTCAAAAATTGCCGAAAAAGCATGACTAATGAATTTTGGTTGTCGATGATTACAGGTAACTTTGGCAAAAATCATGATCAAGTGGAAAGAAAGAGAGCATGAGCTTGATGATGTGGCTGCCTTGCAAAGTCCCTGATCAAGGGCCGCATTAAGGAATTACGGTCTCCTCAAGTTCTTCAAAATGAAAAAAAAATGAAGAAAGAGATTCTTCTTCTCAAGCATATGATCGGACTATGAAATGTCGCGGAACAAGGGTTTCAAATTGCAACGCATATTCTAACCATCGAGTTGGAAGATGTATACTCCCTGACCAGCCTCTAGAAAAGAGGGGCTCCCGTAGTTTTATTCGTACATAGGGCACTTCCTACGCCTGTGGATGAGTACCTGGCAAACCATTGTGTCCTAGGATCGAGATTAGTGGGAGGTAGAATCGCAATTAAAGACATCAGGGATCTACCTCTTTGGTCCATTTTGTTTTCCATTACAAGTATAGCGAGAAGTACCAGCTCGCACCTAGTTTCAAGATCAGAGATGGCCTATGTTTTACAGTGTCTAGAGCCAACACTGTTTAACTAGAGTGCAGGGTTCCTTCAGAATGTGAAGGAGAAAATTATGAGATGCAGAGTAGGGAAACAAAAGAAGTTTGGGTATGGTTAATTCTTGGTTTCGTTCTTCCTAGAATGCATTCCTCAGATGCAACCGCAGATTTCATTAGCAGTACGTCTAGTGGGAGAACCACATATGGAGTGATGGACTAGCCTGTCTCTGAGGTTAGGCTCAGATTCAGAGTTCAAATTCACTGGTGATTTCTTTGCTTGGATGAGACTCCAATTGATCATGACAGAAGACTTTCCATACGCCGGAGTAGATTTTTGGGGAAGCATGGACTTGGTTCTTCCAGAAGGGGAGGATTGGGACGTGTCAGGTAAGAAACCAAAACAATCTTGTCAAGTTTTTTTTTTTATTTTAAAACTTTATATTATTTTTTTGGGGGTACATATAAGAGTTTTTAACATACATATTGTTTCATTGTGTAGATAGGGGAGCAACACGTTCAGCAAAAATGTTGGCACTAGGGCATCGCGGGGATGCTCAGATAGTGGTAGGTCAAGGGATAGCAGTAGGAGGTTGAAAGAAACCTACAAGGCCTCACAATGGGTATCCCTCCTCTTAGGAGGCAGGAAGTGCCACTACATCTACAAAGACACACTGTGGGAGTGTCTGAGAGTCTTAACTCTTTACTGAAGTGAGTAGCCCGCGCAGATATGTTACTCGAAGAATAATGTGATACAGGAAGATTAGGATCTTCCTGATGATTGTATAATCTATATGACAATGTTTATGGGTGTGAGGACCCACATTTTTCCTATCTATGTATCATTTTGATGTAATGAAACATTTTCAGTCACGCTGTATATATATACATTTTTGATTTTTTACAGTGCCAAGTGATTTGCAAATAATGATCTCTTTTATGTGATGTGTTTTAATTTACATGATGATATGTTATGTGATTTATTTCCTTTATGAAAACTTCTCTATGTGCGAGATACCTATCCATGATGTAATTAGATAACGAATCCGAAAAGGTATTGAGTTCTCTTGGTATGTGTCTGTATTCGATAAAATAAAACATTCATTCAAGACGATGAACTCGTAAGTGGAGACGTAGTAGGATAGGATTGCAAATAGAGTAGATTCGATTAAGTTGACAGACCACGAGTTGGGAGTCTAGGTTGACGATCATGTGAGAAACACCTAGGGAGGAGGCTTCGGTTAAAATTTCAATGACAGCATGATATTCTGCCATGTTGTTAGTTGTCGATCCTAAGCATATACCTCCTGAACTCACCAACTCATTAGAGTGGTAAATGACCCAGGCTGCAGAAGCAACATTCTGGGTGTGTTGACTAGCACCATCCGCAAACCTGACAAAGATAAAAAAGGAAGATGTCATCTGCGCATGAAAACACAAGACACAATATAAGTGGCTAGGGAAAAAACTTGAGCACGCAAAAGAAAAAGACACACCAAACTAAAATACAATAGTGTACAAAGCATGCATGCTAGATGTTCTAAGCGTAGTACTTCTTAAGGTAAATCTCGTTCTGGGGCTCACCTAGGGAGATTCCATCGTAGTCAACTAGCTCATAGGCACCTCTATGTAAAACATGTTTCATGATGTAAGGACCATGCCATAGAGGTTCTAGCTTACCTATCGCTAACTTGTCATGAGCCTAGTCATAAACGATGACTAGGTCTCCTTCTGCGAAGGTACGAGGGTGGATGGATGTGTCATATTGATTCTTGATTCGTTTTTGATACATCACGTTAATGAGAGAGGCATCACGACGTGTTTCATCTAGCCTAGTCAAGTGTAAGAAATGTTCTTCTTCAGTAGAGGTGTGGGGCATGAGTTATACTTTGAGTTTCAACGAGGGAATTTCACACTCGATTGGTAAAACATCTTCTATTCCATATACTAGTTGGAAGGGAGTGAATCCAGTAGCATTTTTCACTGAAGTATGGTAAGCCCAGAGAGCGAAGAAAAGTTGTATATGCCAGGATGTCTTGTTTTCCTCTACCATCCGTTGGATCATAGTTTTGAGGACCTTGTTGATAGCTTCAACTTGTACATTTGCTTGAGGATAGTACGGGGATGATTTCTCATGGCAAAAACCCAACCTGGCATGCAACTCACTCATCATCTGGTTTTGAAAATGTGAACCATGATCAGTGACAACGGATTGTGGAACACCAAAGAAGATGATGATGTGGTTAAAAAAGAAAACAACTACAGTATGACCATCATTTAGAAAGGTAGGCATAGCCTCAGCCCATTTTCTAAAGTAATCGATGGCGATGATTATATAACCGTGCCACCTGGTTGAGGTAGGCTTACACTGCATGAAATCAATGCCCCATTTGGAAAAGGGGCTGATGGAAAGAATGGGATGCAGTGGAGCAGGGTGGGTGTGTGCCTTTTTATGAAAAACTTTGCAAGGTGGGCACTTTTTGACGGCCTCAATACAATCCTTGAAGATTGAGGGAAAAAAGTAACTGGCACGTAAACTTTTATGGGTTGTAGCCATCCCAGAAATGTGACTGCCACACGCTCCAAGGTGACAGTCATTGAGGATGCGTTCAACCTCTTCATGAGTCACACATCGTTGCAGGATAGTGTCAATCCCATGGCAATATAAAGTGTCTTTGATAGTAAGGTAATGAAGGGAATGGGGAAAAATACGACGATGTTCTTCACGAGAGATATCGAGCTGAAAACGTTGGGTCTGGAGATAAAGAAGGATGTCTCCATACCAAGGATCAAAAATGATAATGAGGAATAGAGATTCATTAGGGAGAGAATCTATAGGTTTAGTGTCTTCATCATCACGGGGAAAATGAAGATGATCTCCGCAAACACCAAGGACTTTTTAGGATTTGACTTAGCAAATTCAAGATCGAATTCCTAAAGGATGACGATCCATTTGGAGTATTTTCCCCCAAGGACTTGATGTGTCAGAATATGATACATGGGGTTTGAGTCTATGATAACTGTGGTGGTGTGTACCAAAATGTAGTGACGAAATCTCTGGACAGCGATGATGGTTGCCAGAGCCAACTTCTCAACATGTGAATAACGAAGCTCTGGTCCAAATAGGCTTTTCCTCAAACAATAAATCACATGCTCTTCATCGGAGGAGTCCTCTTGAACTAACACCATGGAAATAGTGAAAGTAGAGGCCGCTAAGTAAAGGATGTAGTCCTTCGTATAGTCTAGAGGATGCAACAAAGGAGTGTTGGTCAGTGCTTTCTTAAGAGCCTCAAAAGATCGTTGAGCAGTGTCATCCTAAATGAAAGGGGTGTCTTTTTGCAACAATTGCATGAATCCTTTAGTGATGTCATCGTAGTTACAAATGAAGCGGCGAAGAAAGTTTGCTTTCCCCTGCAAATTTTGGAGTTGTTTCAAGTTTTTAGGTGGGGGTAAAGCTAGGATATCTCTAATCTTGAAGGGATCCACCCGAATCCCATCCTTGGAGACAACAAAGCCAAGGAGTCAGCCTGATTCAATAGAAAAAATACACTTATGTGGGTTCAAATGAATATGGTAGAACCAACATCGAAGAAAAATGCCCATAGATGACCAAAATGGTCTGATCGAATGGATGAGTGTGCAGGTAAGTCATCAAGGTAAGGTTCCGCAGTATGTTTGATATTGTGGAAAGCATATGACATGGCTCGTTGGAATGTAGCACAAGCATTTTTAAAGCCAAATGGAAGTTTCCAATAGGAGAAATTTCCCCACGGGCATATGAAGGTTGTCTTATGCTGATCAACAGGTAAAATGTCAATCTGGTTGTACCCTTAGAAACCATCCATAAAAGAGAAAATTATGCTACCCACACAATTATCAATAATCTGGTCGATGAAGGGTGTAGGGTAGTTGTATTTCGGACAAGCTTTATTGAGATCTCTTGAATCAACACAGATGTGAATGGTCCCCTGTTTCTTAGTAACTGGAACAATGTTCGAAACCCATTCTGTCAAGGGGACACGATAAATGAAGCCAAATTTCAATAACTTTTCAACTTCTTCCTTAATGGCTGTGGTCTTCTTAGGATGGACTGAGTGGAGTTTTTGTCGAACATGTTTGACACCTAGGTAGGTTTTAATCTCATGCACAACGATTGATGGATCGATCCTGAGAATATCTTCATAGCTCCAAGCGAAGACATCATGAAATTATTTAAATAAAGCAGTATAAGAGACCACTTCCTTGGGTGAACAATTAGCACAGAGGTTAATGTTTTCCACAACACCTTCCTTGATTGAAATGTCGATAACAATCGTAGATGAAATGTTTCCCAAATTCCCCTACGGAAGAGTATCTTGTGTGAGTATGGGAGATTATGGAAAATCGACAACATCAGGAGGGAAGACATAGTGTATGTCTTCCTGAATTTCTTCAAGAGGTGGAAGAAAAGAGGACCGATGATGGCTAGCATCCCAAGGTACGTCGTAGAAACTAAGAATTTCCATTATAGATTCAACGGAAGGAAAAATTTGGGAAATGTAGTCAAACATACACGACAAGGAATTTAACCATGATGGCATCGAGTAACTGTTGGGTGCCAATAGATGTTGGTCATCCGAGGAGGGAGAGGTGGATTGGATAGCAACATATGAGGTTTCGGATGGAATAAGTTGAATGGTTTCACCTAGTGCATCGAATTCCAAAGGACTAGGTACAATCCAAGGCTCAGATGATTCCAAGGATTGGTAAACTATAGTTGAAATCATATTGATTGTGGCAATATGATGTGTGGTGGGTGGAAGTGGTGTAGGCAAGGTACCCATAAGGCTAGAGTCTTTCAACAAGCCAACACCAACGCTTTCATACATGATCTTGGTATCTCCCAAAAAGGGAATATTGTTGGTAGCAGGAGTGCAAGCGTCAAGTGTACAATAATCTAACTGATCGATGGTGACAATTTTACCTTGATGAGGAAATTGTACACATCGAAACACCGAATAAGCTACGACATTCATGGCATAAAACCAACTTCTTCCAAGTAACAGGTTGTAATCGAGAGGAGCATCAACCACCTCAACATAACAGTAATAATTTTTCTGCCTAACTGAATAGTTAAGGACTGTAATAGTCCGTGAGGATGAAAACCTCGCCCATCGAATGCACACAACATCATTGGGGATTTGTTAAGTGCTGGTGATTTCAAGCTTTTCCAGCAGGCTAAATACATGACACAAGTAGAGGCTCCCTCATCCAAAATAGTTCGGTGAATTTGTTGATTGTGAGCAACAACATCAACTTGAAAAGCAAGTTGGTGAGAGAGTCAAGATATAAAATTATCTATGTTAAACATGATATTTTTGGAGGACTAAGGATCAAAAGCACTAATAGTGGTCAAGATAATTCTATGTTGCCTAGGGCAGTGCTGTAGAACTTCTAACGCAGACATAGCACATGGTGTTTGAGCCAAATCTTCAATAATGTTGTAGTTTTGGGCATCACGTGAACTAGGATTAAAGGTAGATTTACGGATAGTGCTCTTAGGAGGGTGTAATATAGAGTTGAATGTAGGTTTCTCGATATGAAGTGATCTAGACGGAGGACTGATAGATGGAGAGCTAAAGGAGGATGGTGATGGATCCGGTAAAGAACCGTTAGTGACCTTTCCTTTGTCAGGTTTAACTAGTGTGTCGTAGGTCATAGAGTGGGTGGTTAAATCAATCCCTTTAAATAGATATATATGGGCACTTGTCGAGGCTTAATCATAAGAAGGGTGGTTGGAACTGCCCCCTGGAGAGGGGGTTTGAGAAACCATAGATTTTTGTTGAGGAAAAGGTTGAGTAAGCACAACGGGTTGGGAATTCCCCTTGAAATTTTTTTCCACTTCATCACGATGTGGACAGTCTCGAGTGTAGTGATCATCACCACAAATAAGACATAGGAATTTTAGTTTCTTCCGCAGTTTCTTTTTAGTAGAAGGTGGTGGGTTTTGAGCTTTAGGTTGTTCATTGTTATTATTCTTTTTGGTTTTGTTGTTTGTCTTTTTCTTACCTCTGGATTATTGTGAAGGGGCAGATTGAACTACATTCACCTAAGAGATTTGAGTTTCGGGGGAGGTAGAGAAGAGTGTGGTCGAACTGGGAGCCGGTGTCGGAGCAGATCGGTTAGTTGTTCCATTCGATTGGGATAGAGATTGGGTTTCGATGGAGCCAATAATTCCATCTGCATGTGATGAGGATTAAGGTTTGGATGGATCAGTGTTTGCATGGGTAGCATTTGGGATTAATTCATACAGAGTACCAGATTGGGAATAAACCAAATCTAAGCATTGAGCCCGAGCAATGGCCTCTTCCTCGGTGACTACACCACCCATGGTGACATCACGAGAAATCGGGGGTAAGAGTGATTTAGTAAACCATTCCACCAATATTTGGTCAAGAATGATTTCTTTGATCAACCTTCGTCATCGCCTCCATTCACGAATATGATTGGAGATGTGCATGGAGTTGGTCTGACGAAGGGAGGTCAAGAGTTAAGTACTCGTCTTGTATCAAATGGGTAGTTAAAAGTGTGTGAGAAAGTACATGGCAAGGGAGTTGAAGTCTTGAAAAGAACCATGTGGCATTTCAATATACCACTTGGATGCTGAACCTGTAAGTGTTCGCTGGAAAAGACGCAAACGTATAGAATCGTCCATTAAGGAGTTTGATGAACACCAAAAATGGAAAGTCATCACATGGTTATTTGGGTCTTCTCTAGGTTTACCATCAAATTTTGGAATATCAGAAGGTAGTATATCTGGAATCACTGGCTAGAAAAAATAATGACGTATAGGATCATTGGTCAACCGAGACAAGTCTGGGAGATCTAGAGTAGCAAGGAAAGGTAGTTTTCGGTTAACCTAAGGGTGATACTGGTGTGGCATAGGGACACCAGTAGGACTGTAAACTGGGTTAGGTGGATAATTGTAACCAGTGGGTCCTCCTACATACCGTTGTTCCTGACCAGAGTAAACAAGATTTGAAGAGGGTTGAGAAACATGTGCGAGTGGAGGATAACTTGATGGTTTTTGAGGATTATAATTTGGATTTGGTGTTTTCCCATAGGGGGGGTAAACATTTTTTCCATAAGGAGGATATAGATTAGTCCCTTGATAAATATGAGGTTGTTGTAGAGCTTGAGGATTATGCCCCCCAGAGAACTGTGGGTTTCCTGGGAAAGGGATGTTCCACGGATTGGGCATTGTAGATGTAGTTTGTCCATAAGGTTGATGATGGGCTCCAGTTTGGGGTTGTCCCCCAGCATAAGGTTTCCCTCCAAATAGAGGTTTCCATCCGAAAGGAGGTTTCCCTCCAAACGGAGGTTTCCCTCTGAAAGGAGGTTGCCCCCCAGCATGAGGTTTCCCTCCAAACAGAGGTTTCCCTCCAAAAGGAGGTTTTCCCCCAGCATGAAGTTGAGTCCCTGGAGTTTGGAAACCAGATGTAAACGATTGACCGGTGCCACTTAATGGATTAGAGCCACCAAAACCAGTCCCTCTGGGTTGTTGTATAGGTATAGAACTTCTGGGTATAACCTGGGTAGTGTTGACAATGAAAGAATTCAGTGCTCTATACCCAAGGGGAAGTGACGAGGAAGGCCTAGATGAAAGTGGTGTACCAATGGGAGCTTGGCTAACCACCACGTTAGTGGTGGGAATAGTCGCAACGTGAGGGACCATCGTAGAATGGGCCATTTGGAGAGAAATAGTGGAACTTGGACCAACAAACTGCATGTTCGGACCAATGAATGGTGTGGTTGAACTAATGGTTGTACCAGTAAAATGATCTAAAGGTACAGTATAGGTAACAAATGTTTTGGGTATTTTGGATATGACAGGTATATCAACACCTATTCCTAATCTGTAAAGGTCTCACACAGTGCGAGGTGAGCTTCGAACTATGTCAACAGTCCAAAGGGGGTCTTCGACTTGAGGGCCCGAATGAGACCCGGTAGGAATGTCAGAAGGATCAATGACAACAAGTTTTCTGGCTGAATTCAGATAGAGAAAATGCCTTTCATATCTCGCAGGAATAAGGATAGCCTCCATAGAATCTGAAACAATTCGAAAATTTTCTAAAGAGGTGGAAACTTCCTCGTGTGAGGTTATAATTTCGTGGACCTCGCTCTGTTGAGGAGAACCCTCCATAGAATGAGTGGGTAAAGGGGTAGAATTTTCCGTATTTGCTGGGGGAATTCCCTGTACCCTACGCAAACGACGTGGAGGGTTGATGATGGCGGAAAAAAATTGACAGAAAAAAATCTATGGCCAACTAATGAAAAATAAACAACATGCACTAATCGAATATAGGAATCAAACCAAGCAAAAAAAACCTTATCTTGATGACCGTACTAGTTGGTGATGAAATCCAACGTCGCGTGATCA
>JASDQU010739243.1:100297-119775 GCA_032191745.1 Picea mariana | reverse complement strand
CCCCGAACGGATTCAGAGTTCACGAAGCACCGGGACCAAATGAAACCAGCTGAACCTCAAGAAGAACCCTCAATATACGATCTCACCACTACAAATGGTTGAACCACGGAGGGATAATATTCGTAACTCTCCCAAATGCAACCTCGTGCGTAACCCCTATGTGAGAGGGGAATCCCAGAAAGCCTATACGACAATTGGATTTTCTTTCCCTATCGCAAGATGCTAATTTTTGTTTTGAATACTTTGGAGAGTTGTACTCACAGCCTAATCCAAAGTGCTAATCCTAGTCTAATGTTGGTGGAATATTCTAAAAACAAAATGTTCTAGATAATTTTTAATTAGCATTAATTTTGCAGCTCATCTTTATTCAAGGGTGTATGAAAATGAAATTGATGGTATTATGACTCGATTCCCAAAAAATCCATAAGAAATGATAAGCAGTCTTTTCTTTCAATGAATGCCTATTTAAGGGAAGGAGAAAAATGTTCTTTTCACTATCAGACACTAAGATGCAGTATCCTCAATCAATTGTTTCTCAATCACATCCAGTATAATGTTAAAATTTTCATAGAATTTTGTTCTAATATCCAAAAACAATCATAAAAAATGTATCCTTTTGCTTTATGTGTGAATGATAATCAATCTGATGTAAATCTCCCTATGCCATTCAAACTTTAATATCAATGATATTTAGACAATTAGAAGCAAACTTCACACAAACAAAAACACACTCTCGTCTTGATTAAAGAAGAAAGACAAAGATAACGAAACTTGAAAAAAGAAAACCAAAAACTCAAAAAGAAGGGAAAAGGTCTTGGACAAGATGACCTCAAAGATCAAATGGAATGGTGCATAGAACTTTGAATTTCCTTACAAAAGCTTTCACTCAGTCAGATAAATGAGAGGAAAACAATAAGTTGACTCTAAATCGTCAAAGACAAAGAGTGACTTCGAGGTAAGGAAAAAGTATCAAAATTCCAAACAAAAGGTGATCAATTCTCGGAAAGCAAAGTGTTGAAGGCCAAGACAAAGATGTACTGAGGTTGTAAGGACTCTGAGTAAGTGCCAACAACAAGAAAATGAACTTAGAGATTGAACCCCTAGAAGATTCTTAACAGAAAAGGGGCAATGCTCTGGTGTCAAGGGAACCAGAGTGTTGCAACGATCTGTGTAAGACTAGCAGGGAGTGCCAATGCTCTGGTAGCAAGGGTAGGGGAGCGCTAGCCTCTTAAAGTTTAGAAAAATGCCCAGAAAAGAAAAAAACTCAAGAAAACTCAGACAATCAAATTGGTTAGGATAGAATAAAGAGCCAATCAACACATATAACAATCATAGACACAGTATGAAGAAGGTCGAAAAATGAGCAAAGGCCAAAACAAGACCTAGGAAAGGAATCAAAAATCAAAGTTCCTCCCCAGTGGAGTCACCAATTTTTGTTACAGGAGAATCCCCCTGCGGACAAGTGGATTTCCTCTTGGATACTAGACCCCTATGACCAAGACAAAAAAGTGTTATTATGGACACTGACATTCATTTTCATGAAGCTAAACTATTAAAAGAAGAATGAAGAAGGGTAAATACCTTTTACCGATGTTTGTCCTTGCTCGATCCAGGTTGATCCTGATCTCCAAGTTCTTCAGAAGGTCCTCCAATACAATCAGCAAAATCAACAAAACATACTTCCTACCCTACCATGATTAGCTTCATAATGGATCTATAAAAGAAACAAGTTCATGAAACGTACACAAACTTTAAAAGAAATAGGCCAAGCATAGATTTGTATTAATGAAAACAAAGTGAAATGCTTACAACCATAGATGTAGGTGCAACAGCTTCACCAAGCTCTCTTTGTCTAGACCCTTGCTCAAATAATCCACACACAGAACGATAATTCTTCAATGATATCTCCCTTATGAGATCATAAGTTTGATGCCTTAAAATGTCTCCCCTTTCACTATGAGGAGGCCTCTTTATATAGGCTTGGAGAGGCCTAAACTTAAGAGATTCTTAGGATAGGTTGAGGATTATTCTCCTTCAGTTGTGGATCTTCCCTAAGATCAATCCTTGACCTCAGATTCAAATCTAACCAACTTCAGAGATTAAGGGGACTCTTCCCTGATTTCTCTCAACAGTCCAAAATTCGCTCAAAAAAGGCCAACGCTCCCTCAGAATGGGGTACAGAGCATTGCAACGCTCCTCCAAAAGAGGGTACGGAGTTCCAGCGCTCCTTGATAGTGTATAGGGGAGCGTTGCTTTCCAAAAATGATTTTTTAGTGGGTTCTTGATCAAAATCTGGACCACGGGATCAAATTTTGCTCAAATTTTAAAGTTCTCAGAATCCGACGAAAACAATGCCATTGCGTCTGTCTCGTCTTCCTGATTCTGGCGGTATATTTACTTTGTCAAATGGACTCCGTATGGAGAAGATATTGCGATCTGTTCGTCAAGCTAAATAGGCAAAAAATTTGATGTTGACTGTACCTGTCCGTACAGTCCGTACGGTCTGACGTGGCAGGACCGTACGACCATACAGTGGTGATGTGTCAGATGCTGATTGATTGATTGTTGGCGAGTTGGGTGTTGTCACGTGTCTTGTATCTGGCGAATGGTGTGAGGACACGTGGCCCAATCCGGAGGTGCCACGTGTCCCTCATTTTTGGTTCATATGGTTGTTGTATAAAATATATGGGAGTCCGTGGGGTTCGACCCCCGGACCTCCCCACACAGCTAACACTTTCGCCCGACCGCCCGGCCATTAGGCCACATGATAGTTCTTATTAGCTATGTGGCTTTTAATATATTTAAAGTCGATTGTTCGGGTTGCTTTGGGCCACGACTGGGCCAGGCCTAGCCCAGCCCTTGGTCATGCGCTTGCATATATATATGACCGCAGTTATGTGTTGGTGCGCACGGTTTATAATATGGTTCCGGTTTATATACATAAACACAATGTAAATGTGCGCGGAGTTTTTGTATATTAATCCACGGTCCTATATGAAATCCCATATGACCAATATGTATATTCGTATGGAATGCGGGTTTATATTTGTAAACCACGGTTATATGTTATCGTGCCATGTGACCTCAACCAGGAGCGCGGGAGGGAGTTATATGGTTTTGTAACCATTTAGCCTTTTGCTTTTAGCCCGAGGTCGTATGACCCATGTGTTCGAGTGCTTGACGGTTGGGCGTTGGAGGCGCCCTAACCGTCCTACAGTTTGGACCATTTTTTGGAACTGCTCGGTGCTGGGTTTAAACACGCGTTTTGGAGCGTGTTCTTGGTTCATGCACACAGAGGTGCATTTTGGCGAACCAGTTTCAGAAAGCTTGAAGGAGGAAAATGGAGGAGGCCTAACTTCTTCATCTTTTGGCCGATTGAGGTGCCGTAAAAGCCCAGCTAGGGGTTTTTGGACATGTTGAATCCATTGGTGTTGTTATCAAGGCCATTTGAAGACTTCGTCTACAATTTTTTCACCATTGAATTTTTAGCAAGCTCCTGAGAGGTTGAAGGCCTCATTGATCGAGGACATGGTTTGGTGAGCCTATGTTTGTTTTCTGTGATTGAATAATCATTTTTGGCTAATTGATATGCTCTGAACACATTGGGACAGTTTTTAGAGGTTTTTGAGGACTTTTACAGGTGTTTTTTCCAAAGAGAAGCTCAGGGAAGCTTATGGCCACATGTAGAAGAGGTCATGCCCGGATGAGCCATGTTCCGTTTTCAGAGTTTGATTAGTCATTTTTGGGGCTTTTATGTGTTCTGATCTCAATGGTACAGTCTATTTTTACATTGGAGCTGAGAAGAAGCTTGTAAAAGAACTTTTGACTAATTAATCCTAGAGAGCCAAGTCCATTGATGGAGGCTCAAGGAGATGTAGCCCGGAGGGGGGTGAACTCCTTTATCAACTTGTTCTTGTTGTGAGTTTGATGGTTTATTTTCTGCAAGTTGTGTTGCTGTGTATTTATTTCAAGTACATATTTAACCATCTAAAAGAACATTTACTCACACATAAGCATTTAAAGAAAGAAGCATGAACTTAACACATAAGTTTTATTTTGCATATTTACACACATGAAGCAAGGTCCTGTAAAGTTTTATTTTAATGAAGTAGAGGGTGCTTGCATAGCATAACAAGTCAGCCGTCTATTTTCAGATCAGGTGGTATCAGAGCATAGTTTGTTTTGCTCATGTGTTTGCCATTGATAGCTTGAGATTTAGCTATTGGTTTTTGTGCAAGTTTTGTGTTGAAGTTTGATATCTTGCAAGGATGGCAGAAGCTTCAAGCATTAATAGTTCTCATACATTTTCATTATCTTCATTCTTTGACAAAGAAGAAATTATAATCATGAAAGATTTGATGAAAGAGATGTGTGAAGACAGAAATGTGCGCATTGTCCTTGAAGAGCAGTTGATGGCCATGAAGGAGGAGAAAGACCAGCTTCTTCAATGGTTGCATGAGATGGAGATTCAAATCCATGAGGCAAAGGAAACCCTTACCAAGTACATGCATGAACATAAGGTATGCAGTGTTATTTTATCTTTTAATTCCTCTCAAGATGAATGTTTTGGTGGTTTTGAAAGTCACACAAGAGGAATAGGGTCCAATTTATTGTTTAAAATGGGTTATGAAGGTAAAGGGTTAGGTAAGCATGCACAAGGCATTTTTGAGTCTATTGTTGTTGAAGAAAGACCTAGGTATTGTGGTCTTGGATATGAAAAAATTGATGGAGCATATTCCAAAGTCGAGGAGACAAGGGAAAAAGTTCCAAGGATAAATTTCGTTTCGAGTTCACCTCCTCAAGAAGGCTTTAAAGGTGAAAGTTCAAGAACTTTTGTTGAAAGTTCAATGCCTCCAGCATGCAAGGCTTGTGTTCAAGATGAATGCGAATGTATGAAACGGAAGAGTTTTGACAGTGATGAGGAAAAGAACACTGTTGATGGTCTTCAAAGGAGAGCTTGTAACTCTTCAGATTCACCTCCTCAAAGAGGCGATAAAGGTGAATGTTCAAGGTATAATTCTACTTATCATTCAGTTGCATTTGATTATGTTAAGCATGATAAATTTATATGTAAAAATGGAAGAAAGAATCCATGTACATATTGTGGTTTGTATAACCATCATGTTTCAAAATGTTGGAAAAGATTAACCGCTTTCAGGAAACTTTCTAAGCAAAGACAGCGTGAAAAGGGGATGCAAAATATTTGCACTCATTGTCAAAAGCGGGGTCATCTCATTGACCAATGTTGGACGTTGCATCCAACCACTCATCCACAGCACAAGAAGCAGTTGGATAAAAAGTTTGGCGAGAATGGAAGAGGAGATTCCATCATCGATGTGAATCAAGATGATTCACAAGAGGACGATGTTCAGCATAAAAAATCACCGTTGAGTTGGCTTGGTAAGAAATGGCTGGATTTCTTGAGCAAGTGAGGTTTGCATTTTTCTGATGTAAATGCACTTTTCAGCGTTATGTGTGCATTTATGGGAAGCATGATAAGTTGCAGCCATTTATATTTTTTTTATACAACTCTTATGTCCCCACTTGTTACGGGGTTTATGTACTTATGTTTGTACTGGAAGGAGAGTTGAAGAGTCATGCACATGCATTTGTTTTTGTGTATGAGTAAACAGTGAACCTGGTGATGGTTCATCATGAGTGATTCATGATTTTAACATGATTGTGTATCATGTTTGTCGACTTGTCATTTTGGGAAGATTGAGATGTTTCAAATGAGTCTCAACTGGTGTCGATGATTGTCTGACGACTATGTGTGTTGATCATGTTTTTCGACTTATGTTTAGTCGATGGTGTTTTTTGGCTTGTAAGTTGATTTTGAGTACACTGAGATGCAGGAAAACGCCATGTACTTTGATAAAGTATGAGATGAAACAGTTTGTTTGAAGAACAAAAGATTTTGTTGGCATCATTTTCAATCTTGTATGATTTGTTTTCAAGATTGATGGTTTTCTTGGCTTGTGACAAGATGTCGCAGGAATATTTTGCAGCCATTGGAGAGCTGATTATGTTGACGTCAAAAAGTTCGAAAGAGGGACTTGATTCTCAGTGGGAAGGTTCGCAGTATTCCAAGCACTGAGAGAGCAGTGGGTCAGCAGCAGCCAGAGAGCAGTGGTTGAAGGACATAGTCAGTTGCAGTGCACGGCATGTCAAAGTATTCAGGTGATTGTCGAAAAGATTTTGATATAACTTGAAAGCAGACACATAAGATTTTGTGGGTCCAAAAGCCTTTCAATGAGAAGGTGTGATCAAAATCTAGACCAGGGGATCAAATTTTGCTCAAATTTCAAAGTTCTCAGAATGCGACAAAAACAGTCCCATTGCGTCCATCTTGTCTTCCTGATTCCGGCAGTATATTTACTTTGTCAAATGGACTCCATATGGAGAAGATATCACGATCTGTTCATCAAGCCAAACAGGCAAAAAATTTGATGCTGAATGTACCTGTCCATATAGTCCATACGGTCTGGCGTGGTAGGACCGTACAACCGTATAGTGGTGATGTGTCAGATGCTGATTGATTGACTGTTGGTGAGTCGGGTGTTGACATGTGTCTTGTATCTGGCGAATGGTGTGAGGACATGTGGCCCAATCCGAAGGCGCCATGTGTCCCTCATTTTTGGTTCATATGGTTGTTGTATAAAATATATGGGAGTCCGTGGGGTTCGACCCCCGGACCTCCCCACACAGCTAACACTTTCGCCCGACCGCCCGGCCATTAGGCCACATGATAGTTCTTATTAGCTATGTGGCTTTTAATATATTTAAAGTCGATTGTTGGGGTTGCTTTGGGTCGCGACCGGGCCGGGCCTAGCCCAGCCCTTGGTAATGCGCTTGCATATATATATGACCACAGTTATGTGTTGGCACGTGCGGTTTATAATATGGTTCCGGTTTATATACATAAACACAATGTAAATGTGCGCGGAGTTTTTGTATATTAATCCACGGTTCTATATGCAATCCCATATGACCAATATGTATATTCGTATGGAATGCGAGTTTATATTTGTAAGCCACGGTTATATGTTATCGTGCCATGTGACCTCAACCAGGAGCGTGGGAGGGAGTTATACGGTTTTGTAACCATTTAGCCTTTTGCTTTTAGCCCGAGGTCATATGACCCATGTGTCCGAGTGCTTGATGGTTGAGCGCTGGAGGCACCCTAACCATCCTACAGTTTGGACCATTTTTCGGAACTGCTCGGTGCTGGGTTTAAACACGCGTTTTGGAGCGTGTTCTTGGTTCATGCACACAGAGGTGCATTTTGGCGAACCAGTTTCAAAAAGCTTGAAGGAGGAAAATGGAGGAGGCCTAACTTCTTCATCTTTTGGCCGATTGAGGTGCCGTAAAAGCCCAGCTAGGGGTTTTTGGACGTGCTGAATCCATTGGTGTTATTATCAAGGCCATTTGAAGACTTCTTCTACAAGTTTTTCACCATTGAAGTTTCAGCAAGCTCAAGGGAGCTTGAAGGCCTCATTGATTGAGGACATGGTTTGGTGAGCCTATGTTTGTTTTCTGTGATTGAATAATCATTTTTGGCTAATTGATATGCTATGAACACATTGGGATAGGTTTCAGAGATTTTTGAGGACTTTTACAGGTGTTTTTGCCAAAGAGAAGCTCAGGGAATCTTTAGGCCACATGTTGAAGAGGTCATGCCCGGATGAGCCATGATCCGTTTTCAGAGTTTGATTAGTCATTTTTGGTGTTTTTATGTGTTCTGATCTCAATGGTACAGTATTTGTTTCCATTGGAGTTGAGCAGCATCTTTTAAAAGAACTTTTGACTAATTAATCCCAAAGAGCCAAGTCCATTGATGGAGGCTCAAGGAGATGTATCCCGGAGGGGGGTGAACTCCTTTATCAGCTTGTTCTTGTTGTGAGTTTGATGGTTTATTTGCTGCAAGTTGTGTTGTTGTGTATTTATTTCAAGTACATATTTAACCATCTAAAAGAACATTTCCTCACACATAAGCATTTAAAGAAAGAAGCATGAACTTAACACATAAGTTTTATTTTGCATATTTATACACATGAAGCAAGGTCCCGTAAAGTTTTATTTTAATGAAGTAGAGAGTGCTTGCATAGCATAACAAGTCATCCTTATATTTTCAGATCAGTTCTTCAATGGAAAAATACTTTTACTCTTTTTCAAATGACTTCTCCTCTTCAAAACCAGTCTTTTGAGGTGTCTTGTAAGCGTTCTTGATAATGTTGTCCGAGACACAACATAAGCAAGATGTCAGTATGCTATTTTCAATACTTGTGGGTGAAATGTGACACTTGCAACATTGGGTAATGACGACACTAGGCCATCATCACAATGAGTGATTTTGATGTGTAACATAAATCCACCCCTAAGGGTAAAAAAATAACCCAGTATCAAAGTTTTCCTACCATTATCGAAAGTCCTAAAAACGATTGGCCTATTATAGCTTATGACAGTAAAACTATGACTGAAACAATGAACTAGAAAAAGAACATGTTTAACCATGAGGAGAAAGTTGTCCTTGTTGTGTGTGGATTTGGCCATCCAATGGGAGAGGAAGAGGAAAGCACAGAATAACAACATCTTGGGAAATGATAACTAGAGCTAGATGGTGAAGAATTGAAGCTTGATGTAGAGAAATTAGCCAAGATATGTGAATATTGAGTTTCTTGATAGTGATTCTCAAGTCAACAATTTTTTCCCTCATTTCAAAGACCATATTGAGAAGGGATTCTCTAGAAGGATAATGAACCAGAGCCGTGTGCACTAATTGGGAATTTTCATTGTTGTTGTCAATTAAACCAATAAGGAAATTTTCATTTCTAGAGGGAGGAATAGGAGGAAAAGGGGGAGGTGAAAAGACTAGTCCTAAAGGAACCAAGCCAATGACCACTCTGCACTCTCAAATAGTTATAGCTTCCTACATAGAGAGGACCCATTTCTGACCGGATTTGTGAGGAAGAGAAGTTGCAGAGCCGCGATCATGGAGAAAATATGAGACTATATCCTGAGACCGATGATAATTTGTTCTTCCCCAGGATGGACCGCTTCTTCTAGAGTGAGCACAATTTATGGGCATGAGGTTGAGAGAGAAGAGGATATGTATGATCCGTAGGATGAGGAGATAATCCTCATATTGAAACAAGGTTGGAGCGGAAGACCAACATTCAGAGAAAGAAAATGCGTTTAGAGGCTCATAACTAGTAGTAATTCCATCATGTTTCCCTTATGGTTACCCCATATAGAAATTCATAAAATACTACATTATTTATTCCATATCTAGAGTCCTAGAGGAGATATTAACCTTCCCTTCTATAGTACCAATTCCCATTTGAATATCAGGGCTCCCACTCTTCAAACAAATGTTGAAATGAATGTTCACAACCTCGACAAGATGTGGGTCTTCCCGTAGAGGAGCATGAGGAGGATTGCACCTCCATTTGGTGTAAGGTTCTTGATCCATCTTCATTTGATCATCTCAATGATACCCCATTCTAGGTAGAGTCCTCCTTGATTTCCATATTAATGCATTCCAATAGACTGGGATCTTTGGGTTAAGGGAGATATTTTTAGTCCAGATCCAAGTCTCCTCGATTCACCCCAATATTAAACATATTTCCAACCACTTTGTTGAATTCTCCGTGCACATGTGAAGGAATGATAACAAGGTGGTTTTGAATAAGACACATCAAGATTTCAATATTATTGATAAGTATCCAACTATGAGATATTTTAGCAGGCTCTAAACCATGAAGGAGATGGGTAAAAAGGACTAGGACATTCTGGGAGTCACCTTCAACAATAAGAGTATGGTAGCCAATAATAGATGATGATTAAATGCTTGTGATTAGGGCCTAGAGTTCTGCAAGAATTCTAGTATCATGCCCAATGCTACCGGCCAATATATGAAGGATGGTGCCCTGATCACTTTTGAAAACCACCACATATCCTGCTAGGCATGGGTTACCCTTGAAAGCTCCATGATATTTCATCTTAACAAATAATAGGGGATGTTTTTTCCAAGAGAGAGGATTGGAAGTGGATGCTTCTCTCGAAGGAAGAGTGAAGAGGAGATAGTAGGGGTGAAGTGTCACTGTTTAAGAATGGGTTATTTTATTTTTCCACAATTGTAGTCTTCTTCCCACAATTTAGATTTGCATGTATTTTACAAGATATAGTCCTACATTTTATGTCGAATGTGATCCCAAGACATATAAGTGGGTTGAAAAATTATTCGATTGCGCTCCTTCCAGATATTTCAAAGAATAAATCATGGAAAGAGTTTCCATATGTGGTTTGGGATGGAGTTGTTGAAGGATTCCTTTCTCCATTCATTTATAGTAGTAATTGTGTTGTCCCTATGTATGTTTGTGGTATGCATGATTTGTGTTGTGAGATCCCAATCCTATGAACTATAATAAAATTGATTAAGAAGGTGATTTTTTTTCCTTATAATTTTGGCATAAAGCAGAGATTGACAGACCTATGGAACCTCACTTCCTATTATTATCCCAGGTAAGAATGATATTGTGTGCAACAATCCATAGGAAGGAGCTGAGTTTAGGCCAATGATTAATTTTCCAAATTTTACACCAAATTTATTCTTTGGGAAGAGCATGGAAGGAGGTCTACAAGACATAGGCCTCTTTAATTGAGAATGCTCCTCTCGACTAGAGGCACCACCTAAGAATGTATGGACCATGCTTAGTTCTTATTTTGTTTCTTGCTGCTTCCTCTTGTAGTGCTCAAATATTAATGTTTTCTTCTATTTCCATATCTTTGTGAGTAGCTTTCCAAGTGTTCTAGGGATATGTATGGAGGATAGGCGTCCATTGATGATCCACCATAATAAATTGATCATTATTCATATTTATCTGAATTACATCAAAAGGATCATTGTGGCTCAGTATTGGAATTTGTTTCCATGAGTCAAACCAGAACAGAGCCTATCATCCATCTTGTAATTCCCATAAGGAATTATTTTGAATTATGTAATGATTATGTTGGGATGAATTCCATATTAGAGATCCATATACGGTTTCGTTCCATGTCATAAGCTATTGTTTTGCAATTGTGGGCATGTATTTACTTATCCAAATCTTGGCCCATAATTCATGGGCATTCTTAAGCCAACGCCACTAGATCTTGGCTCCAAAAACTTTATTAAGTAACTGGGGGTCACTTAAGTTGAGGCCTCCTACCAATTTTGGTTTACAGAGAGTATCCCAGCTCACAAGAGCCCATTCTCTCCCTTTATTGGATCCCTACCATAAAAATTACCTCTAGATGCTTTTGCTAGTATTAAGAATTGCTTTGGGCACAGCTAGGGATGAAAAGACATAAATTAGAATGACTTTAAGGATCAATTTCACATGAATTGGATGACCATCAAGTTTTAAGATGTGGAAATTCCAAGACTTTATTCCTTTTTCAATAGTTTCTAGCAAATTATCCCAAGAGCTATTTATGAGAGCATTATCAAGGAGGGGGATACTGAGCTATTTGGATGGAAGAGAACTCCTATTAAAGGATATGATGCAAATGATATTTGATTGTATAATTCTACAGGTATTGAAGAAAAAGAGAACATATTTATTGGTATTACTAGGCATTCCCGAAGAAACACATAAATCATTGAGAATGCTCTATATGCATTGGGATTCTTGGATAGTGTGGGAGCCCATCATAATGGTATCATCCACAAACTAGATATGGGAAATGGGGGGAGAGATTCTATGAATGGAGAGACCTTTGATGGAACCATCATCATTTATATCTTTGATGTATCTATTGAGCCCCTATGCCATGATGAAAAAGAGGAAAGGAGATAAGGGATCACCCTAGTTGATACCATGAGAAGGGGAAAAATGATTGGAAGGAACCTCATTCACTAAAATAGAGAAGAAATTAGAGGAAATTAAATTCAATATCCAATTAAACCAATTATAATAGAACCCAAAGTATAAAAGGAGAGAGCACATATATTGCCAACTAATCTTATCAAAGGATTTAGAAAGGCCTAGTTTGATGATCATGCCAGGGGTTCCTGAGGATTTTAATGAGTGAATGACTTCATGAGCTAAAATCAAACCATCCATGATTTTCCTTCCTTCAACATAACCAATTTTTTGATGAGAAATGATAAAGAAAAGATAAATTACCATAGTGATGAGCTCATAGATGACGTTACAAAGAGAAATAGGATGGAACTGCTTAGGATGTGTGACCTTTTTCCTCTTTGGGGATGAGGGTGAGAAAGGTAAGATGGAGAGCTAGGAGCACTTCTCTAGGTTGGATGGAATCCTCAATTATCTACCAGAATGCCTCTCTCACCATCTGCCAACACTTGTGAAAAAAGTTCGTTGTGAACCCATCTAAGCCTAGTGATTTTGCAATGGGAATTTATTTGATGACCTAGTATACTTCCTCCAGAGTCACATGCCAAAGAAAAATTTAATTTGTATCCTTTGAAATAAGGGATGTAATGTGTATGATAATATTTTTTATGGCCTCCGAATGATCCAAACACATTTCAGATCGAAAATCCTCATTATATAAAGTTAGTTTTTTCTCTATATCTAAATTGGTCAAGAGAGCCCCTCCTTGGGCATTTTCCAATCTCGTGATTCGATTGTTGTGTCTCCTTTGGATAATGGAGTGGTGGAAGCACATTAAGTTTATTTTTCCTTCCTTTAGCCATTAAATTATTGACTTATTCCTCCATAGAATTTCTTCTTTAGCATACCTTTCCTCCAATTTTTTTGAACCGTGCTTCCTTTGCTGAGAGATGTTTTGTGGCTCCTTGCAAAGAGAGGGTTTTTCGTATATATTTAATTTTTTTCTCTAAGTCCCTTTGTGCCTGAAAAATGTTTCCAACTGTGTCCTTATTCCATGCTTAGATATTCAATTTAAATATTTTCAACTTCTATTGGAATTTGTACATTACCATGCATGCAAAATAGTTCCTTCCTCCCACCACTTTGGATCATTTTGATGAAAATATAGATGGTACGAACAAAACTTCTCGAATGTGAAGGGAGTTCATTTAGGAGTGCTAGAAATTTCCATCAAAAATTGAATGGGAAAATGATCTGAGTTGTTGCATTGAGAATGTTAGATTCCATGACATGTACTTCCATCATACGATTCTTTGAGACAAGAAAACAATCCAACAGACAACAAATTTGATTTTGTGTCGGAGTGTTTGTTGGACCAAGTGAATTTTCCATTGACATTCTCTAGATCTATCAACTTAACATTCTCAATGAGGCTCTTTAATCCATCACTTTCATTTTCAAGTATGAAATGGCTACATATTTTCTTATATAAGGAGAGAATAATATTAAAGTCCCCATCGAGTATCCACCTTTGATTTTGTATGATATCATGTAGACTTTCCAGCTTCTATAGAAAAGTGTACTTCTCCGCTGAATTGGATGGACCATAGACATTTGTAATATAGCCTTTATTTTTTGATCCAATAAGTCTGAGCTTCATTGAGATGGTCCATTTAGTGGTAAAAACATTGTCTAGAATGATTCAAGTTGGGTTCCAAAGTATGTCTGTAACACCCATCCAGGATGTTAAACTATTAATCTTCCATTAAACATACATAATAAAAATTTTGCTTTAACATAATTTCATTTCATTTACACAATTCTTCTACATTTGCTCAACGATAAATCTAAATAGCATGATGAAATAAGTAATAGGTTAACTCTAAGATTTGCAACTTAAAACAAAGTATATACAAAATATCAACAACAAATACCACTGAAAAATACCTCTTCCTTAGTTTGTCGAAGCTCATCAATTGCAATGTAGTCCTAGGCACTTCCAAGCATTCTTTTCCCTCTTTCCCAGAGTGAAACAACAGAATCCTCCCTGCCAATTGGGAGCCTAGCTGGCTTCCTAGCTCCAAGAAACCTTTTAGTTTCTTGGCCCTCCATGCCTGTGACTCCAAGAACAACAAATCACAAATGCTCAAAGAAAACTATCACAAGAATTATATCTTCCAAGAATTTCACAACCTCTCATCATGCTCAAACCTCTCCATCCTCCTCCTCCTCACTACTTCTTCTCCCTATTTATCAAGTTTCCATACACACTTCCCCAAATCTCCTCAACCACCTTCATTATTATCCATTAACCTCACTTATCTAGATATTTTGGGAAAATATTAAAATAAAACTAAAGATAAATGACTTGCATTAAACAATAATAAATAAAATAAAAAGTCTTTATTCTCATGCTAGCTAATATATGTTATTTGATCATTTTCCCCAAAATGTACATAACAACCCACCATGCTCATTTAATTCATCACACCCACCATCTATCAAAGTCAATAAGGTATTTAATGCTTCTAGATATTTGTATGCAATATAATTTATATATTCAATAAACATTCAATTAAATAGTTAATAATAATTACTTTAATAATTAATACATTAATTACTTATACTAGTGTACATGGGTAGGGTATGTGTGCATAGCTAATAGACACATATCTCATGCATGTACTAACGATAAACAATCATTGCCTCTAGTGTATAGTTCCTATATGATCACCAAGACATGTAGGAAAACAGATCAAGTAATGAATCATTTAATAATATTAACGAACTAAATTACACCAATTCATCAATAACTCATTGTCACACTTAGAATATCATTAGGAAATCAAAGAGGGTTTTAAACATGGTAGGAACCAAGTGAGTAAACAATAGTGGCATCTCTAATCCCCAATCAGTATTCTCAACTAACATCGAAGCATCCTTCCTTCCTAACCTACTTCCATCTTCCATCCTATCATTTCCTCTGTTGGACTAAGATGGAGCGTCAACTATATTGACCTAACTCTAGATAGAACCCGTAAGCGGAAGTGTCATACATCTCGACCAAGCTTCCCCAACAGGAAACTAGTAGTTGTCATCACACATCTAGGGGAGCGTGACTTCACACAGTCCTCCCACGACTCTAGGTTTCAGAGGATAAACGATGGGAAATATCTCCACCCCTCCCCATAGAACTTGGGTCAACACCCTACATCAAGCCATACTGTGCAACTATTGTTCTTAGAGTCACGTCATCAAACATCCACTCTGGGTAAGTTGTGTATCCTTTCAAAACCACACTTACCATAGATCATAGCAATATTTCGAATCATAAATTAAATAGTAAGTATAACTTATAACATACAATATCTTCTTGATGTCTACGACATCCCAGTTACCTCAATACTATAGTCATTTGGCTATCACATAGCTCATCATCCTGTACATTAGTTCACCAATAACACATATTGATGCAGATACATCACAAATTTATATAATAATCCATATTTGCATGGACACTCAATTATGAAATGTATCCCTATTTACATCATGCATTGCATCTATTATACATTCACAACATAACTTGAATTTGTATACATGTACCGAACTTACCCATTTTAATTTTCATGTTTAAATAATCAAATAACTATCTTTGTCATGAGAATATATCATGTAACATACAAATAGGTCTAGAGGTACACATCTCAATGTCTAACAAAGCCTAACTGACTCCAAACAAATGCTAAACTTTGAATTATTAAGATTAGTAAACAACAATGTTCTAACTACCCAAGGTCAAAATATGGGGCATTACAATGTCCAAACACCTCGTTGCACATTGTAAATCAATATTTACATGACTTATTTATTTCCAACATTCATCTCAGATGGAATTAGCTTCTAGGAAAAAACATTTTGTTTCTTAAAGAAGCATAATGTCTGTTTTTCCTTCATTATTCGGTTTCGAAGGAGTCTTTGTTTACTCCTTCTATTAAGGCCATGAATATTTCAAGATATTATCTTCATGAGGAAGATGTGGGGGAATGGGTGATCTGAAAATCCTTAGACACCACTTATTTCTTCACATATATACATGCAGTATCTAACTTGATCCAAAATAATTTACTGATCGTATTAGGGTGGTTTGCATAATTTTGATGATCTGATTTTTACCCAAAAACGCATAAAATAAAGATTATATTTCCTAATTATAGTGATATGACAAAACAAAAAATAAAATAACTCAAAATACATACTTTTGTTTCATCTTTAAGTTCCATTCAATCCAATGAAAACTTCCTTCTCGATCACAAGTATCAAAAACACATGTAAAATGACTCACATATGCCAATTTAATGGATTCTATTAAATTCCCTTATTCAAAACAAGAAAGTAACTACACCACTGAAATCCTTGCGAAATTATTAAACTTTTGACTATAAAGTCAACCAATTTCCAAACTAGCTCAATTTTACGCTCTTTGGCACGAAAAATAATGCATTAAGTTCTCATTAATGAAAATTTGAGAAAAAAAAAGTGTTACAAGTCACCTCAAATAACAAAAAATGCCTCACATTCATGATCCTTGTGAAAAATCATACCAAATTGATATAAAACACTTGAAATTATGTCAAGGTACCATTCCACATGCTTTACTGTGCAACACAAAATTAATCTTGTACTTGCACGCACTTATGTACCATCCATTTAGTCTTAGGATCCATGCCCTATATCGAAATCCATGCACCTTGAAGTTTTTTCATAGGGATTTGTGTTATTTCATTGGGATTCATGCCCAATATATAGGCCATGGTCCTAACTTACCCATCTGAATTTGTTTCCACCAAATGCTAATTTTGGCGGGAATCCCTTTAAATATGGGGTTATTGGTACATTGATTAGAACCTCCCTCTAATATAGGAGAGGTTATGGGTTTTATTCCCATCCAAGCATGTTCATTGGTAATATTTTATTAAATATGGTTATGTATGTTATAACCATATGTTATATATCGTTATAACATATATATATACATGGGTTTGTTTTTTAAAATCCATTGTCATATGCATAATCCCTCCGCATGGATAGAGGTATGGTCATGTGGCATGGTGTGAAGACCAGGGGATGGGGCTAGTCCTTGTCCCCTTTCTCCCCCCAATTAAAACAATACATTACTTTAAATAAAATGTATTCCACTTATATGTTAAGTTTTGTTGTGCGACATATCGGTTGCGACAATTTTGTTAAGACTTGGAGTGTTATGGAGGTCATGGGGTTGAACCCTATTGACTCCAAAATTTTACAACATATTAACCATTACTAGCCAATGAGGGGCTTGCATGTGAAAGCCTCTCATTGGCTATTCAATGCCACATGTCAAACAATTATTGAACCACTTGTCAGCCTCGGGGTATGACTTGCCAACTCATCTACCTAGTCAACTAATCAGTCCACATGGAGCCTTAGGGTGTGGCCATGTCACCTATACAGTCGTGCTACATGTCACTTTATGGACATGACACGTGTCCTTTTTACCCCTTTGAATTTTTACTTTGACCTTGGTTGACCTTAATTTTGACTGCTTATAACACTTGCATACGCGATCTGCTTGAATTGTCGTTTGCGTCATTGGAAATTTGACAATGAGATCTATGCATTCATGCGATTTTCACGATGATTTGATATGGTCAAATTTTTAGCATTTCTGGACCCCCTAGGACCTCTGTGAGCATTTCAGATCCTCCTGGACCTCTGTGAGAGTTCCTTAGATCCTATTGGATCACACCTTCCCACTGAAGAAATTTAAACCTTCAAAAGTATATATATTATACAAATTAATGATGATAACTCTAACTCATTCTTCTATCTTAATGAAATGTTCATATTCAATAACTTACAGATGAAGATTCTTCACTCTTCCATCTTGTTAATTCTTTTGGAAATAAGTCTTCATATTGGGTGATCAATCTTGGGTACTAGACTAGTGCTCTTTTGTCTTATTCTTTAGAATATGGCTCTAGCTCTGTCCCTTTGACACTGTAGCTAATATGATATATATATATATATATATATATATATATATATATATAGCTCTAGTTCTGTCTCATAGATTCTCTGACAACAAAATTGCTATTCACTGAATCTTTGTAATACTTGTATATGTATTTCAACATCCACTCCCATCTCCTTTTGTTGAAGATAGTCCATCTTGTTCAATATGAAACCAAATCGAATGTTGATATATGTCTTTCCCATTTGGACTCTCTGTTCTTCTTGATGTATCTGTACAAGTCACTGAATAAATACACTGTCTGTTGTCGCTTCTTCCTTGAAAAACATTTATTCTTTTATTGTTATCATATATACTTGATTACTTATGTTCAAGGTATACATCCATATGAACATGACATAGTATTTAAATATGCTTATAGCATGCACCTTTATGTGCCTCTTTTTCTCTGAAGAGGATCACTTCTCCTTTACCATCTTTAGAAATTTTTGCATTACTTTGATGCTCTTTCCACTCCTAAACTACATGTTCCAATTACCTGCATCCTTATGTTCCTTCTCTTTCAGTTCTTCGTAATCAAGAATGTTGTCTAAGACAATTCGATCCATATGTATACCTTTAGTTGATTACATGACAATATATTTTTCCATATTGTTGTCTAAAGGCTTGGAAATATTTACAACGAGATTCCTCTTTGTAAAACAATATTTATATAGTTGTCTATCTAGAAATACCTCTAACAAGATTCCTCTCATTATATAACAAAGTGTAAGGAGGCTATCTAGAAATCTATCTGACAAGATTCCTCTCACTCTTTACATCATATAAGGTGGAAATATAGAAACTCTCTTTACAAAATTCCTCTCACTCATATAAGGTGGCAATATAGAATTTTACAGAGTCCCTCTCACTCTTATTATTTAGAATGATTGGCTTACAAACCTTCTAATAAACTTTAGGATATTTACACATATGCATATAAATTTAAAAATATACATATTTACAAAATTCTAAAGATGGTTTACTTATGGACTCATTCTTCCCAGTGTATTGGGATGAGTCTCCCAACTTTCGATCTCTGACAATGCCTCTCATGTTGATGTTGAATCTGACATTGAATCTAATGCATAATATGATATTGGCTCCAAGTAACCATTAGACCATTAGACCAAATTATCAGTCTTCCTAGTAACATGTACAACCTCTCCTTGTGGATAACAGAGTTACCAAGTTAAGGAGAATTGTGACCTCAAAATGAGAACTCTGGCCCAAAAAACCCATATTTTTGCCAAAAAAACATGAAAAACAACACTCAAAATCAAAAGTGGTGCTACCGGTAGCACCAGTTTTTCAAACAGAGTCAAAATTACAACATTCTTCAACCATGACCTTCAAAACTCATACAATAACTCAAAAAAAACTTGAAATCAACACTAAAATAAAAAAAATTCATGTTACATAAATCGAAATGTTTTTTCAAAACATTACAATTATAGCTAATTACGTCCTAATTGAAATTGTGGCCTTGACAACAAATCCATATTCAAATAAAAAAAAACTCAAATTTGGATCCTAAATGGTCACTTGAAAAAAAATTGTAATTTTTTTTTTTAAATTTACAT